>JAGKTI010011788.1:0-25702 GCA_018397915.1 Birgus latro | reverse complement strand
TGTTTTACTTAAGAACCATGCATGGAAAAATTAAATTGCAAGCAGGACATTATGATTAACATTTAGGGTAATTTTTTAACACATGTATAGCATGATGAAAACAGGTTAGGCATGAAGTTAGGGTACTTACGAACAAAAAGCGGCCATTCTGATGTAATAACCCACTCTATCATCTTAGACTTTGACAGGAAGACGTTGCACCTGACACACCTTTCCAATTGAGAACCACCAGCACTTCTCACCAACACTTTCACCAAGGTTTTTTTTTTTATAACTGGAATAACATCACTTCACTGCACGGTACACAACAGTAAATTCGTGGTCTAGTGACGATCCCTGGAGAATTTAGTCGCTGTCAGAGTCCGAGATGAGCAGACGGAGGCGGCGTAGGGGCATCTTGGTGTGACGTGGTGATACACTATCCACTACAGAGGACTCCGAAGATAGACGCAAAACTAACATCCAGTGGAGATTCAGCCGTGCCTGATGTGCTGGGCTGTGGCTCGGAGCTAGAAGGCCTGTCTTCGTGAGATGATGGTGTGGAGCGAGAGTGGACGACGGTAGGGTTGACTGGCCTGAAAAAACTCTCAATGGTTGATTGACGCAGAGGATGACGATTTTGATGATTAATGATGCGTTGCCTGAAACCTCGCACCTGACTCGCCAATTCCAATGACCCCATCTCTCTGTCGCAGTCCGGGTGTTCTAGGTAGTCAAGGACGAACTCCACATAGTGCCGGATTGTGCTCAGCCGGGGGATCGTTGGGGCAGTTGCAATCAGTGAGGAGTCCGCATCATCGTCGCTGTCCTCGTCAGAATCTTCCAGCTGGGTGCTGGGACCAGCACTAGTAGATGCGATCTCGGTATCAGACATGATCTGATACCCAGGATCGCCCTCGTCGTCATCCAACCACTCGCGCACTTCGTCGACATCCACATCGTCTCCACCCATACGAAGCCTTGCATGAAAGTCATCCACGTCAAAACCCAGAAAATCGTGCACCACGTCACTTCCATGAAGTAGGCGAGACCAACCATTTTCTAAAGTCTTGACAGGGACTTCATTCCATGCATTTGCCCAGTTGTAGATGGCAGACATGAGGGTGTATCGGCGAATGTTTTCGAGTGTTTTTTGTCCTCGCATGTCACTTCCTTCCCTGCGATCGTCCTCGTCCTCGTACAACCATCACCTCGTCCAAAAACTTCCGTCAGTATAGCCTCTTCGTTGCCACAATCACTCCCTGGTCCATTGGTTGGATGAGAGCAGTTGTATTAGGTGGCAAAAACAGACACCTGATGCGACCATTCTCTGCCACCAACTCCTTGTCTGACGGATGCGCAGGTGCATTGTCAAGAATTAGGAGGGCCTTTACCTGGTCTCGTCGGATTTTCAGTGTCTCCATCTGATAACGAATGACCTCCTTAACAAAGTGTAGGTGGAACCAATTCTTGAAGATCTTGGTTGTGAACCAAGCCTTCAGAGAATGATACCACACGACAGGAAGGGCATTCATTAACCCACGAAGGCACCTAGGCTGCTTTGCACGGCCTACAATAACGGGCTTGAGCTGGTGCATGCTGTTAGCATTGGCACAGCACAAAGCAGACACACGTTGCTTCGAGAGCTTGGGGCCAGGTAAACGCTTCTCTGTCTCCTCAGCGAGAGTGTTTGTGGGTATTGAATGATAAAATAGGCCAGTTTCATCAGCGTTGTAAACTTGACCGAGAGTGCGGCCCTCCCTATCAATCAAGCCATTCACCTTCTGCCGAAACTGTTCTACTCCTTCGTCGCTAGCGTCCAGAGCTTCGCCATGGGTCTTACGGTTGGTAAGTCCATGTCGTAACTTAAACACGAAGAGCCAACCTTCAGATGCCCTGAAGTCTGGGGCGTCGTGTAGCCTTGCGAACTTTTCAGCAGCAGCTTTCAGCTCCGTTCCACGTACCAACACACCAGCAGCTCGTTGTTGTCGATACGAAATCAACGTGGAGCGGTCAATGTCTGCATACTTAGGAGTAAACATCACCTTCCTCTGCACGTTTCGTCTGGTCTTCGATGCGAAATCGGCCGTGTACTGCTGTAGTTTGTCTCGGGACTTCTTGATATCAAACAAGGTGGAGCGAGAGAGGTTGAACTCACGTACGATGCGCCCTGTTGACCAGGCAGCATCCACCTTGTCCAATATCTGCCTCTTCTTCTCCAGAGTCAGAACCACTCTCTTCCTCTTCTCAGGAGGCGGGGCCATCATCACACACATGATGAAGAAGGTGAAGAGCAGTACCAAGCACTGTAGGAGGTAGGGTATCACCACAAAAGCAATCACTTCGGCCGCCATTTTCTGAGTTGTTCACGAGGGAGGAGGGGAGTGGGTAATGGCGACCGATAGTGGCGTCATGAGTGTAAACAGAGGGGATCGGCGTGCACGGGAAATTCAAACTGACGCAGTCCCAAAAAATCGAAAATTAATCGATTTTTTTTTCCGGATATTTTTTTTTGCATTTTGGGGGTTGGGCAGCCCAGAATGTCCGGTTAGTGAGTATGTCCGGTTATTGGACGTCCGGATATTAGAGGGATTACTGTATTTCTATGAGAAAACACGAAGGAAAGAAAAAACATTGTAATTAGCTCATAATTTATGTTCGCCAAATGTTTTTATCAACACCATGAGCAAGTACAACTATTTGAGATTACGAGGAATAGAAAATCATGGAGATAGAAGCAAAACTAATGGTGAGAGGATAAAGTGTTTAACTGTAGAACAGTATACCTATTTGCACCTATACACCATTAGTGCACTTGGGTCTCACAGACCCACAAAATAAAAAAATAAAAAATAAAAATACTTGTGTTTCATTTATTGAATCTTTGACCATTCTACAACCTTTTTGAATCAGTTTACTATGCAATAATGAATATAAAATTAAAATTAACTTATTTTAAGTATTTTAGGCAAATTTTGAAAAAATCTTTACAAAAAAGTACAGTTTCTGTTTACATGGATTCCATAAGAATTGACACAATGATGCTCCTACTGCTGTCAAAGCAAGTGGTATGAAGGGTCTTCATGGTGTGGAGAGGGCAGTGCTAAAGGTGAAAAAATTTGCATCACACGACAGTAAATTTCAGCCTCTCTGATTCAGTATACCTGGGTCTCACACACCCGACCACGACTTTAGTGTGTTATACACCAAAACAGAGGGAGACCTGGAAAACCACACACCCACCCTTTAATCGGCACCCAAACCTAGGAAGCTGTTGAGAAGGACAGGGGTCCTATACGGTGAGGAGACTGTAGCACCAGTCGAGCAGGGCAGTACTCCCAAGGAGGATGGAAAGCTGATGACAGGGAGAGCTGGAGCTCCCGTTTCATCAGCCCTCAGGACTTGTTCCTGACCATCCCCCTTTGCTGAACTTTTTCAGTGTCTCAGTTACACAGAGAGTAGACCAGCATGCTCTCCAATACAAGTTTCTCTAACTGTCAACACCAAACTACATACACGCTACACACTACACTTCCTTTTCAAAATTATTTTGAAAATGGCGCACAAAAATCATGCCTCAGAGTCCCCAGGGGGGGGACCATAGATGCCCCCATCATCCGCCCCTCTCCTGGTGACGACTCAATGAGCTGCCTGGAACCACTGTCTGACTCACTCCTTCTTCATTTCTGTAACATTCGCGGCCTTTCCTCTAACTTTCACGCTGTCGAGCACCACCTCTTCTCCTCTAAACCTCACCTTCTCTTTCTCACTGAGACAGCTGTCTGAGGCAACTGACAGCAAACCCTTTTCTGTATCCTCCTACTTTCTCTATTCTCGTTTCAAAGCCAAAGGTGGCTGTTGCGTATATGTACGCAACGCTCTATCTTGCTCTCGTGTTCCGGAACTTGATTCTTCTGAATTCTCTACTCTCTGGCTTCGGTTTTCCTGTCATTCTCTGACTAAATATATCTGTGCTGTTTACTTATCTCCTAATTCTACTGACTATCAAAAATTCCTTGACTATCTTACTTCTACGATGGAACACATTCTATCCATTTCTCCTTTCTCTGAAATCTCCATTCTAGGAGATTTTAATGTTCACCACCACCTTTGGCTCTCCTCTCCTTTCACTGATCCACCTGGTGAACAAGCCTACATCTTTTCTATCCATAATGACCTAGAGCAGCTTGTACAGCACCCTACCCGTATCCCTGACCGCCTTGGAGAGAGTTCCAACATACTTGACCTTTTTCTAACAACTAATCCTTCTGCTTACACTTCATCTTTTCTCTCCGTTGGGCTCCTCCGATCATAACCTTATTACCTTAACATGTCCAATCGCTCCAGTACGGCCTGTGGACCCTCCAAAGAAACGCCGCCTGTGGCACTTTGGAGCTGCAGATTGGGAGGCCCTCAGGCAGTACTTCTTTGATTTTCCATGGAATGATTATTGCTTCCTTGGCCGGGAGCCATCTGAGTGTGCCTTGCTCGTTACGGAGGTTATTCTGTCGGGCATGGAAGCATACATTCCTTTCTCATATCCTCTGACTAATGCAAGAAAGCCTTGGTTTAATCACGCTTGTTCTAATGCTGTCCGCAACAAGGAGAGGGCCTATAAGAGGTATCGGAGCCATCCCACCCCTGAATCACACCTTTTATATATTTCTGCCCGGAATCGTGCTAAGTCTGTTCTTCGCTCTGCTAAAAACAATTTCATCCATGCTAAATGTTCCCAACTCTCCAACTCGAATTCTTCTCGCTCCTTCTGGCACCTTGCCCAAAACCTTTCTAACAACTTTACCTCATCATCCTTCCCTCCTCTTTTCTACTCTGATGGCTCTGTAGCTATTTCTTCTACTGATAAATCAGATCTCTTCGCTCAGACTTTCTCCTCCAATTCCACCTTAGACGATTCCGGTGCTATTCCTCCATCACTTCCCCCCTCTGACTTCCTCTTGACTGACATTAAAATTTCTTCAGCTGATGTGTTTTCTGCCATCACTGGCCTCAATACTAAAAAGGCATATGGTCCTGATGGAGTCCCTCCTGTTGTCCTCAAAAACTGTGNGTATATGTACGCAACGATCTATCTTGCTCTCGTGTTCCTGAACTTGATTCTTCTGAATTCTCTACTCTCTGGCTTCGGCTTTCCTGTCATTCTCTGACTAAATATATCTGTGCTGTTTACTTATCTCCTAATTCTACTGACTATCAAAAATTCTTTGACTATCTTACTTCTACGATGGAACACATTCTATCCATTTCTCCTTTCTCTGAAATCTCCATTCTAGGAGATTTCAATGTTCACCACCACCTTTGGCTCTCCTCTCCTTTCACTGATCCACCTGGTGAACAAGCCTACATCTTTTCTATCCTTAATGACCTAGAGCAGCTTGTACAGCACCCTACCCGTATCCCTGACCGCCTTGGAGAGAGTTCCAACATACTTGACCTTTTCCTAACAACTAATCCTTCTGCTTACACTGTTCATCTTTTCTCTCCGTTGGGCTCCTCCGATCATAATCTTATTACCTTAACATGTCCAATCGCTCCAGTACGGCCTGTGGACCCTCCAAAGAAACGCCGCCTGTGGCACTTTGGAGCTGCAGATTGGGAGGCCCTCAGGCAGTACTTCTTTGATTTTCCATGGAATGATTATTGCTTCCTTGGCCGGGAGCCATCTGAGTGTGCCTTGCGCGTTACGGAGGTTATTCTGTCGGGCATGGAAGCATACATTCCTTTCTCATATCCTCTGACTAATGCAAGAAAGCCTTGGTTTAATCACGCTTGTTCTAATGCTGTCCGCAACAAGGAGAGGGCCTATAAGAGGTATCGGAGCCAACCCACCCCTGAATCACACCTTTTATATATTTCTGCCCGGAATCGTGCTAAGTCTGTTCTTCGCTCTGCTAAAAACAATTTCATCCATGCTAAATGTTCCCAACTCTCCAACTCGAATTCTTCTCGCTCCTTCTGGCACCTTGCCCAAAACCTTTCTAACAACTTTACCTCATCATCCTTCCCTCCTCTTTTCTACTCTGATGGCTCTGTAGCTATTTCTTCTACTGATAAATCAGATCTCTTCGCTCAGACTTTCTCCTCCAATTCCACCTTAGACGATTCCGGTGCTATTCCTCCATCACTTCCCCCCTCTGACTTCCTCTTGACTGACATTTAGAAAGTTTCTTCAGCTGATGTGTTTTCTGCCATCACTGGCCTCAATACTAAAAAGGCATATGGTCCTGATGGGGTCCCTGCTGTTGTCCTCAAAAACTGTGTTTCTGTGCTTACAGCCTGCCTAGGTAAACTCTTTCGCCTTTGTCTCTCAACTTGTACCTTTCCTTCTTGCTGGAAGTTTGCTCTCATTCAGCCAGTCCCAAAGAAGGGTGACCATTCCCAACCCTCTAACTATCGTCCAATTGCTTTAACATCGTGTGTCTCAAAAGTTTTCGAGTCAATTCTTAACAGAAAAATTTTAAAGCATCTTTCCTGTCACAACCTTCTTTCTGATCGTCAGTATGGGTTCCGTCAGGGACGCTTCACCGGCGATCTTCTCACCTACCTCTCAGACTCTTGGTCATCCTCCTTTCGGGACTTTGGCGAAAGCTTTGTCATTGCACTTGACATCTCAAAGGCTTTCGATCGAGTCTGGCATAAATCTTTAATTTCCAAACTGCCCTCCTACGGTTTCTATCCTTCTATCTGTGCCTTCATCTGTAGCTTCCTTTCTGGTCGTTCTATAGCCACTGTTGTAGACGGCCATCGTTCCTCTCCTAGACCTATCAACAGTGGTGTTCCTCAGGGCTCTGTCCTATCACCTACTCTCTTCCTTTTATTCATCAATGACCTTCTAAGCTGTACATCTAACCCTATCCATTCATATGCTGATGATTCCACCCTTCACCTTTCCATTCGGTTCCTGCAACGTCCATCTCAGCAGTTACTTCAACAAAAAAGGGATGAGGCTATGGCACACCTAATGTCTGGCTTGGCTCGTGTCTCTGATTGGGGTAAAAATAATCTTGTTATTTTTAATGCATCAAAAACTCAGTTCTTACACTTATCAACCCGACAAAATCTTCCTCAGGATTACCCACTAATGTTTAATAATGAACAGTTATGTCCTGCATCATCCTTGAACATGCTTGGGGTTTCATTCTCTCGGGATTTGTCTTGGAAAGAACATATTGCATCTCTTGTGAAATCTGCTTCCAAGAGATTAGGTGTGCTAAGCCGATTCCGAACTTTCTTTACCCCTGCACACTTGTTGACCTTGTACATGGGTTTTATTCACCCGTGTATGGAGTGCAACTCTCATGTGTGGGGAGGCTCGCCACATGCAGCTCTTCTCAATAGGGTGGAGTCAAAGGCTTTTCGTCTCATTAACTCTCCTCCTCTTACTGATTCCCTTCAACCTTTGTCTCTTCGCTGCTCTGTTGCATCTTTATCTCTCTTCTATCGCTACTTCAATGGTCACTGTTCCTCTGAACTGTCTGCTTGCATCCCTCCACCTCTACGACGGGCACGTAGTACCCGTCTAGCAACAAACTCTCATCCCTTTTCTGTCCAACTTTCTAATGCAAGAGTTAACCATCACTCCCAGTCCTTCATTTATGCAACTGGTCAACTCTGGAACTGTCTTCCTCTGTCTGTATTTCCTACTTCCTATGATCTCCAGTCTTTGAAACGCAATGTGTCCAGGCATCTCGAATTGAACGGATCTTGAATTTGGCTCTCTTTTGTATTGTTTTTGCTTTTTCTTGGATGGAACAGTATGCAGGCCTGTGGCCTTTGGTTCCTTCTTCCTTGCATTAAAAAAAAAAAAAAAAAATCTAGAAGTTGCTAAACTAAAAAGTGGCAAAAAGTGGTCAGGTCTCTCGGACCTGGGTGTTCTGTTTTAGGGTTAAGAAATACCGCGAGTGCAGAAACAGGGGGGGTTCTCCCATCACTCATCCAAGGCCGAGCCGGCCCACATCCTGAGTACTTGCCTGCAGTTGGATGCAGCCTGCATCATCCAGTAATGAGAGGATTACATAGGAAACCAACTAGCAACAGTCCTTCAGGTCCTTTCGAGGCTGTTTGTTACAGAGAAGGCTAAGATCTATCTCTGCATGCTTAAGGATAAGGATAGTGAAGCAAGAAGGCTCCCCCCACCTCCAAACTCTCCAGGAAAAAAGTGAGAAAAACCACCATGCAGCATGGAAAAACTGACATGGAAATTTCATAGGAAATACTGGAAAGAAAAAGTCACATTCTATACTACTTTATCTGTAAGCTACATGTTTGAGTAACCTCAAAGATAAAGTAATCAAATAAACTAATAGTTACAGTATGACATTATAAACGGGTACGTTGAGTTAATGGAGCGTCTGTAGGCATAACAACGTGAATACAGTAATCCTGTGGTCTCAGTCGGACTCTGCAGGAATTCAAAAGATACAGATACACGTGAATATAGCTAATTAATTCTGTGGTCTCAGTTGGACTCTGCAGGAATTCAAAAGTTACAGATACACGTAAATATAGTAATCCCGTGGTCTCAGTTGGACTCTGCAGGAAGAAACTTAAAACATTATTATCAAAACTGTAAAAGTAAATTACTCGGACAGAAAAAGAGTCAGCTGAGGATTCTTGTGCAAATACTTGGCCATTTTGTTTTTGAATGTCTTATTTGAATACTGTTCACGGTATCTGAGGGTAATCTGTTCCGGATATTTACTACTCTGTTGAAGAAGAAGTATTTTGTTTCATGGGATTGGAAATGCTTTCCCATAATTTTGCAGCCATTATTTCTGGTTTGTCTCGACCGGTCTATTTCAAAATATTTATTCATGTCTAAGTTGTCATATCCCTTCATGATTTTGAAAACTTCAATAAGGTCACCTCACTTGCGCCTCATTAGGCTAAATAATTTAAGTTCTTTGAGGCGTTCCTCATATGGTTTGTTTCTAAGTCATGGTATCATTTTTGTGATTCTTCGCTGTATTTTCTCTAATTTTTCTATATCCTTTCTGTAGTATGGAGACCAGAATTGCACACAATACTCAAGATGGGGGCGCACTAGTGAATTGTTCAAGGCAAGTATGACTTTTTCCGATTTAAACTCAAAAGTTCTTCCAATAAAACTCACCAGCTTGTTTGCAATTTTAACCGCCTCGGTGCACTGCTTACTCGGTTTTAGGTCATTTGATATTATCACACCAAGATCCTTTTCATTTTCTGTACTTGATAACTGGATATTATTCGTTTTGTAAATCGCATGGATGTTGTTACTTCCAATTTGAAGTACTTTACATTTTTCTGTGTTGAATTTCATTTGCTATTTTTCTGCCCAGCTTGTTAATGTATTAAGGTCATTTTGTAACTGTTGCCACTGAAATTTTGAAGTTACTTTACTGGTTATTTTAGTATCATCTGCAAATTTGGTTATTTTACAATTTAGACCCTTGTCAGTATCGTTTATATAGTATCGGTCCAAGTACTTAACCTTGAGGAACGCCACTAATCACATTACGCCATTTAGATTCCTTTCCGTTTATCACAACTCGGTCTGTTTTCGGTCTGAAAGCCAGTCTTGTATCCATTTCTGTGTATTTCCTTTTGTACCATGTGCTTCTATTTTGCTCATGAGATGCCTGTGGGGGACAGTGTCAAATGCTTTCTGAAAGTCAAGGTACATTATATCTACTGCTCTTGAGTCATCATATGATTTGTAAACATCATGGAAGAAGTCCAATAAGTTGTTGAGCATGAACGACGATGTCTGAATCCATGCTGTGAGTCTTTAATTATATTATTTTCTTCTAGATAGTTAACTATTTTATCTCTTATGATTTTTTCCATTAACTTGCACACTGTTGATGTTAAGCTAATTGGTCTGTAATTTCCTGGTTGCAACTTATTTCCTTTTTTGAAAATTGGTGTTACATTTCTAGTTTCCATTCGCATGGAACTTTCCCAGTACTTAATGATTTATTGAATAAGACAGAGAGTGGGAGCAGTAACTCATTCTTTGCTTCTCTGAGAATTTTCGGTGATATTTTATCAGGGCCAAGGGTTTTATTTATGTTTGTACTGTTTATGGCTGCAAGGATATTGCTGTGATAGATAGTACAGTATAGTTACTAAGGACTGTGATATTTGCTTGGTTTGTGGATACCAGTAGGTTTCTGGTGGTGTTTTCTACCATAAAAACAGACGCAAAGTAATCGTTAAGAATGTTTGCCATTTCAACCTCATTTTCTGTGTGTTTGTCATTATTCGTTTCTAGAGGGCCTATTGATGTAGTCATTACCTTCTTTCTAATGTAACTGTAAAATTCTTTAGGATTTGATTTGCACATATTAGCAATGTGGATCTCCAGTGCTTTTTTGCTTTGTTTGATAAGAGTTTTTGATGTCCAGCGTAGATTTTTGTAATGTAATTTGTCATCATTATTTTATGTAGTTTTATATTTATGGTATGGGTGTTTTTTGGCTATTAAGTTACTCTTAATTTTACTGGACCACCACTTTGGTGTACTGTTACCAGCTGGACGCCTGTTACTTAGTGGCACACATGACTACCGTTTCGTTAAATTTTTTGGTGAATATTTCCCATGTTTGGTTTATGTCATCTGTTTCAGACTTTTTATTCCAATCTGTAGGTGCAAATAATGCTCTGAGCCTGGTGAAATCCGCTCTACAATAGTCTGGGACCTTTTCTTTGCTTTCTGTCTTTTTCACTTTTTCAGAAGGGTTAATAACCATTAGTTAGTGTCCAGGAAGGTGTTACAGGGGAGAAATTTTTCAGTCCAGTAATTTTTGTATTCTTACCCCTTATTGTTCTACTGAGTCGGCAGGCATGGTTGGTTTTAACATCAGCAGAATAGAGGAGGTTGCTGCTCTCAGTGAGCAAGTAATGCTGTAAATTGGAATGGAATAACAGAATACACTATACTCTTTTGAAAATTGTAAATCAGAACAAGATACTGAATAATTTTAGCATTTTAAAACAAGATAAGTAACAGTGAAAACACATACTGTACGTGAAAAGTACACATAGACACAAAATATTAACAAAATCAGCAAGGCTTATACAGATCTGAGTGAGACCTAATGATTGTATACAGTAAGGTGCAGGGATGGGAGCTGGTGTCACATGTACTAATTTTCCCCATGCAGAAGTTCTCCATCACCCTACAGTAATGCACATGCAAGATTGTTTGTGCATTACCAGCACATTTGCATGTGCATTAAAGTTCCTCTGTAGGAAACCTATTGATCCAGCATAACCTGACCTGGCCTAACCTAGCTTGTCCCAACTTGAGGCAAAGCCCCTCAGCACCCCCCCCCCCTCTTGATTTGAGCCACATAGAACTTTTTGCATAGAAGAACTTTGTTCATACAACACTGGGAGATGTTAACAGCTGTGCTTTAGGGAGGTGAGTGATAATGCTTGTGACTTTACTGTGAGGTGGGGATGTTGATTGTCAAGATTTCTACCAGGAAAAAAAAAAATGAAGCCCTCTGTTCTGTTTCTGCCACACAGGCCTAACCATCTGCACATAATACAGTAAAACCTCGATATAACGGACTTCAACATACCGAAATTGGCTGTTATCAGAATCGAAGAGATACCGGACTGAATTTCAATACCCTATATTGGAAAAATTCTGTAAAAGCCAGCAGAAGTCCAGACAGCCAGACCTCAGTCTGGAATGGCCTTGGCATCACACTTATTTTTCGGAAAAAAAATCCACAAAACACGACTTAAGTCCGGACCAGTGACGCCGCGTCACTCTTATTTTTCGGAACAATTCTGCAAAATATGACTTCGGCGGCATCACTGTTGTTTCCCTGTGCTCCGCCTCAGTCTGACCCATGCTGCCCTAATCCACCAGCAGAGCAAAAATGGCCATCCGCCTTTCTACTGGATGGTCAAAGTCGGCAGGGCAAGAAGAGGGAGGGAGCCACATGCTTGTAATAGGCCTAACACACCAGCTGAGCAAAAATGAGCATGTTACCTTCATACCGAATGGTTGAAGTTGCCAGGGCAAGAAGAGGGAGGGAGCCATGCGCTGGTAATAGGCCTAACCCACCAGTTAAGCAAAAATTACTGTGTTACCTCCTTACTGAATGGTCAAAGTCACGCGGGCAAGAAGAGGGAGGGAGCCATGCACTGGTAATAGGCCTAACCCACCACCTGAGTAAAAATGACCGTGTTACCTCCCTACTGTACCGAATGGTCAAGGTTACCTGGTCAAGAAGAAGAGGGAGAGAGGGAAGAGAAGTTGTGAGAAACGAAGGGAGCGAAAGAAAAGAGAGGGTGGGAAGAAGATTAGGAACATGGGGGAGGGAGAGAGGGAGAATGTGAGGGGGAGAGAAGAAAACAAAGGGGGATAGGAAGGCTAGAGAGGAAGGGAATGAAAGAGAAAGGGAGAGAAGGAAGGTAAAGTGTGAGAAGCAGAGTGAGTGAAAAATGACAAATGGAAGGAAGAAAAGGAAAATGGGGGAGGAAAGGAGAGAGAGAGAAAGTGAGAGGAAGAAAAGAAAACAGAGGGAGAGAGAGAGAGAATAGGGAGGAAGGGAAGGAAAAAAAGAGAGAATGAAAGGAATAAGGAGGGAGGGAGGAGGTGTGAGAAGCAAAGGGAGGAAAAGAGGAAGAAATTGAAGAGAAAGAAGAAAACAGTGAGAGAAATAGAGAGAAGGGAGAGAGAGAATGAAAGAAAACATAAGAAGAAGTGGGAGGGAGGGAGAGAAGATAAAGTGAGAAGTAGAGGGAGGTGGGAGAAATAGAAAGAAGGGAGAGAGAACTGGAAGGGAGGAAGGGAAAGAATGAAAACATAAGAAGAGGGAGGGAAGGAGAGAAGATACTGTAAAGTTAGAAGTGGAGGGAGGGAAGAAAAGGAAAATAGGGGAGAGAGGGAGAAAGTGATGGGAAGAGAAGAAAACAGAGGGAGAAAGTGAGAGAAGCTAGGGAGGAAGGGAAGGAAAAAGAAGGTGAAAATAAGGGGAAGGGAGGGAAGATATGAAGCTGTGAGAAGCAGATGGAAGGAAGAAAATGACACTGGGGGAGGGAAAGAGGGTGCAAGAAACATGAGAGTGAGACTAAATAGGGAGGAAAGATTGGAGAAGGAGGGAAAGAAGGGGAAGAAAAAGAGGGAGAGTGTGAAGGATGTATGAGAGGGAGGAAAGGAAGAAACTGAGGGAGAATGAGATGTAAGAGGATGTGAAAGATGTAGAAGGAGGAAAGGAAAAGAGAGAGAAAATTCTGACAGGAGGATATGAGAGAGAGGGAGAGAGGTGGTGGCATCATCTTCCTCATTTATCTTCTCTCCTTCGTTTCTTCTCTTGTTTGCTGAGACAGCACTACCTGGCCTGTCTCCCCCCCCCACCTTCCCCCACCGCAGCTAGCGAGCTGCCTGCCTCGTCTCACTCTGTCTGTCCACCTGAATGTGTTTCACCCTCACCTCCCACCACCTTACTTTCCTGCATTACCTTTCTGCATTATGATGATGATGGTGCAATCTGGACTAATGTCTGATATATTGGAAAAAGTCCAGGTTAGCAGGGGCAAGTCCTGATATCGCTTTTATTGTAATTTCACTTATGTCGTAATGGCTTGAGTCCCAGTTAGTCCGTTATAGTGAGGTTTCACTGTACTGTATTTTGATATTTTTCTTCGTAGATGTGTTTAACATTGCATATCATACAAAATCAGTCTCTTGGCAAGTTAGAAGAAGAAGAAAAAAAAAGGGGTTGCAAAACTCGTCATGTGCTCCGTCATACATACTTCATCCAATCAACTCACTCTCTAGTTATATCTCTAAACACATTAACTTGCATTTACAGTTTTCTGACTTTTTTACACATTCATATAGCTACTATATTCATCCTCTTCTTGGCCTTCCATCCCTCCTCTCACCTTCACTGTCACATATACCTGCTTCATCACACCATCTGTATTTACAGTAGAACGTCAATAAGTTGACCATGCAGAAGGCGGAATTTCCGATAAGTCGAACTCTGACTGAGGTGTGACAGTGTTCATTCAAAGGGCTACGTTTTAGTTTCTTTTATCCCAAGTGCTGCAGTTTAGTTAATTATATTCCAAGTGTTACATTTTAGTTTACTTGATTGTAAAGTGAAGCAAATAAGTGCAGAACTTTACATAATTAAGTGACTTGCGGATGTGGAAGGTGTGCAGGTTGGCTTGGGAGGAGGGTAGAGTCCCGGAGGATTGGAAGTCAGGTATAATTATTCCTCTGTACAAAGGAAAAGGGGAAAAAGCAGTGTGTGGTAATCATAGGGGCATTTGCCTTCTCAGTGTAATTGGAAAAATATATGGTAGGATACTTATTGACAGAGTTAGGGAAATTACTGAGGAATTAGTTGCAGAAGAACAAGGAGGTTTTAGGAAGGGAAGAGGTTGTGTAGACCAGATATTCATTCTTAGATCCTTAGTGGAAAAGTTTCTAGAGAAGGGCAAGAAGTTGTATGCAGCCTTCATGGATCTGGAGAAAGCATATGACAGGGTGGATAGACAAGGTTTGTGGAAGGTATTAAGAATATATGGAGTGGATGGGAAGTTGTTGAAGGCAGTGAAGAGTATGTATGAGGGTGCTAAGGCTGCAGTGCGTGTGGATGGCAAACTGAGTGAATCTTTCCATTTGAAGGTTGGATTGAAACAAGGATGTGTCATGTCTCCATGGTTGTTCAATCTGTATATGGATGGGGTTATAAAAGAGATACAAGGTCGGGCAGTGGATGTTGAAGTGGCCCTAGTGAGAGAGGGCAGTGTGTGGAAACTCCCTGTACTGTTGTTTGCAGAAGATACTGTGTTGTTGAGTGAAGACGAAGGGGAGCTGGAAGGCTTGGTAGATGAGTTTGGAAGAGTGTGTAAGAAACGGAATCTAAAGGTGAATGTGGGGAAGAGTAAAGTAATGGTCTTCGAGAGAAGTGAAGCCAGTGAGTGTACAGTGAGATTGGATGGGAAGGATATGGAGAATGTGAGTGAATTTAAGTACTTGGGCAGTGTGATGAGTAAGGATGGTAGTCTGGAGGGTGAAGTGCTCGAAAGGGTGCAGCAGGGAAGGAAGGTTGCTGGTTCGTTGAAAGCAGTGATAAGAAACAGGGAGGTGAGCATGGAAGTGAAAAAGTTGTTACATGACAGTATTGTGATACCAACTCTGACATATGGAAGTGAAGCTTGGACCCTGTTGGAAGGACAGAAGTCAAGAGTGAGAGCAATGGAAATGAGTTATTTGAGAGGAGCATGTGGAGTCACATGGAGAGACAGACTAACAAATGAGGATGTGAAGGAGCGTTGTGGTGTGGTTGAGGATGTGGTTGGAAGCGTTAGGAGAAACACGTTAAGGTGGTTTGGGCATGTGGAGAGGATGGAGAGTGAAAGATTGACGAGGAGAGTGTATGTGAGTGAGGTGGAGGGGGCGAGAGGGAGGGGGAGGCCGAGGATGAAATGGAGGGATGGAGTGGAGAGGTATATGAGAGAGGGGGGTGTGAGTTGGGAGCGTGGTAGTCAAATGGCAGGGGACAGAGTGACATGGAGGCGATTTGTTTTTTGCCACCCCGTTCGGGATTGAGGCGTCTGGCAATAGATAGATAGACTTGCACCCCTCCACCTTTGCAACCTCCTATCCAAGCCTAGCCTATGACATGTACCAAATTGTTTTTATTGTTTATTTTTATTGATTTGTAAATGCATCTGTAGTTTTGTGTTAATAAACAAGTAATGATGTATAATTTGTAACTATTGGGGGGGTAATATAGTTTTTTTTTTTTTCAATTATTTCTGGTTAGTTGGAAAATTCGGTAAGTCAAGCTACCCTAGAGCCCCATATAGTTTGACTTGTGATAAGGTGTGCTGTACATCCATTCTCTTCATACAACAAGCATAGAATGAAATGTACATAGAAAGAAAAGTACATCTGATTGCAGGAGTTAAAGAATAAGGTGGTCCAGGTATACCTCAAGATACGATACCCCTAGATGCAATACCCCAGCTTAGTGATGGGGGTAGAAGTACCACCATACCTCGCCTAACGACGGCCAAACCCCGGTTTAACAGTGGATTTTTTGTTTTGTTTTACCAGTTTTCTAATGATATTTTAGACTAAAATTGTGTATTTAGGTTGTTTTTTAAACTTTTTAGACTTAGATTAATGTGTTTTAGCCATAGGTACTGTTGTTTGCAGATAATACTATGTTGTTGAGCGAAGACGAAGGGGAGCTGCAAGGCTTGGTAGATGAGTTTGGGAGTGTGTGTAGGAAACGGAATCTAAAGGTGAATGTAGGGAAGAGTAAAGTAATGGTCTTCGAGAGAAGTGAAGCCAGTGAATGTACAGTGAGATTGGATGGGAAGGATATGGAGAATGTGAGTGAATTTAAGTACTTGGGTAGTGTGATGAGTAAGGATGGAAGTTTGGAGGGTGAAGTGCTCGAAAGGGTGCGCAGGGAAGGAAGGTTGCTGGTTCGTTGAAAGCTGTGATAAGAAACAGGGAAGTGAGCATGGAAGTGAAAAAGTTGTTACATGACAGTATTGTGATACCAACTCTAACATATGGAAGTGAAGCTTGGACCCTGTTGGAAGGACAGAAGTCAAGTGTGAGAGCAGTGGAAATGAGTTATTTGAGAGGAGCATGTGGAGTCACATGGAGAGACAGACTAACAAATGAGGAAGTGAATGTGGTGTGGTTGTGATAGGAAGCGTTAGCAGAAACACGTTAAGGTGGTTTGGGCATGTGGAGAGGATGGAGAGTGAAAGACTGACGAGGAGAGTGTATGTGAGTGAGGTGGAGGGGGCGAGAGGGAGGGGGAGGCCGAGGATGAGGTGGAGGGATGGAGTGGAGAGGTATACGAGAGAGGGTGGTGTGAGTTGGGAGCGGGGTAGTGAAAAGGCGGGGGACAGAGCAACATGGAGGCAATTTGTTTGTGGCCACCCCGTGCGGGATTGAGGCGTCTGGCAATAGATAGATAGATAGCCATAGGTGGGGTGAACATTGTCATTTTGGGGTACAGTTTATTAAGCTTGATTTTTTCCAGACTTATATTTGATGATTTGTTGGTTTTAGTGAGTTATTTATAGGTGTTAGGCTTAAGTTAGCTTTTTTATGGCTGTTAAGTCATTTAAACTGGCTTTAAACTTGTTTTTGCTCATTTGGGTGGCTTTAGGACATGGTTGGGGGGGAAACCCAAGGCTCAAAAATGCATCCCTGTACTCTGCATGTTAAAAATACCCTGATATATGATACCCCGCCTAACAATGGGCTTTTACTTAATCAATTGCATTGTTAAACTGGGGTATACCTGTATTAACTGCATTTGTGAATTGTGTAACAGGCATGACCCCCAGTTGTCACGATTAGAGGAAGCCCTGAGAGCCTTCTGTCTTAAGCTCAGCATCAGTGATTCTCTTCTGCAGCCTCTTCCACCAGGCTGCTCATTTGCCATCCAGATCCATGTTCCTGAGCATGTCCCACCCACACTTAGTGCTGGACCACAGCATAAGGTCAGTTAATCTCTCCAGCCATGACATATTTTGTGTTATATACAGTAAAAGTCCTCTCATTCAGCATCTGGTCTTATGGTATTTCTTGTCTTTCAGCGGTTTTCATAAATAGTCCCATTACGAAAGTTCTATGCACTTCTGGCCCGTATGCTCAGCCGTCAGTACCTATGACAGGGTACCCAGCTCGTCGCTGGTACCTGTGCACCCATAGTTACCAGTTTGATGCTGTTGGCATGATCTAGCGCTTTTCATAATAATTTAGTGCCAATAAATATTAGATTTTCTTCTATATCTAGTGCATTTTGAAGTCCAATTTAGAACGAAAATTTGAAAGTTCACCTATAGCATAGCGCATTTTAAAGTTGAGCTTAGAGCTTTTGAAAATTTCTGCTTGCCAACACTGCATGCTCTGTTTGCCCTCATGGCTCGTGAGTGTCCGGCTTTGTGAGTGGGACCTTTCAAAAGTTTGGAAACTTTGTCGTGCTATTTTATGGTGTACAGTCGTGGTCATAAATAATCATCTATCCTCTCGTACCCCGTGTCTCAGGCTGGCTCCTTTATGTGCGGCAAGTCACACTGAGTAGGGGGCTGAGGGAGGGGTCAGAGAGAGAAGGAAAAGTGGGTGGGGGGATGAGTGATGGTGCAGGGGTGGGGTGAGGGAGGGGAGGGAGGGTGGGTAGGGGAGAGAGAATGAAATGCGAAGTGGTGATCACATTATTTGTCTATTTTCTTTCATTCAGGGCATGATATAAAGGACTAAATGTCCGGTAGATAATGCTGCATTACACCTTGTATTGTGGTGTCAGATAATAAGCTTTAGTGGTAATAACATGGGCTGGCTTGTGAGAGATATGTACTGATGTAACAGATCAAACATTAGTGTGGAGCCAGATATTTGTGTTTATCCATGAATTTTGACTTCGGATGCAGAATGGAATCTGGATGGCTTCGACTTCTGTTATGTGTGTAAAAAACGTCCTCTGACACTACATGTAATTAATTTTTGGAATTAAATATCATATATGGCCTTTGTCATGGCTGTGTCCACAGTACAGTAATCTGATCGTCCTCTTGGTACACTCCTTTAATACAGTCACTCTCATGCCAACTCTGTTGACATCTCTGTGTGAAAAGGCTATTGAAAATGATTGTGCATAAAAGGTAATTAATTTGATGTCTATGCACATGGGTGGATATAATAACGATATCTCTCATAATCAGTTGGAAGGAAAATTAAACAAACTCCTACCCAAACTCCCAAAATATATCCGTGTCAGTGTTTACTGACATTGGTCAAGCCAAACCAACCAGGAAAGCCTTCAAAAGTAGTCCAGTGGCCTCCTGCCTCACCTCTCGCTGTCATCATGGCACTGAAGAGACAGTGTTGTTAATGGTAGTAGTTGTTCCCTAGGCAGTCTGGCCGAACAGCCCTGAGTCCCTAAGGAAGGCCATGGCCGAGACTGGGCTTTCCCACAGAGCTCTCAAGGAGTAAATGTTGGGTTGTTGGTGTAGGTGATTGTGTGCAATGCAGTCTTGTATAATGTGCTTAATAGTATGGGGTGCTGTGTTACATTTTGGACAGGCATCAGCAATGGAGTCATACAGCCTCTTCTGGTAACTTAAGAGGGCTGGATGATGCCCACATCTCAGCCTGGCCAGGTGGACCCTGTCCTCATGAGGGAGACAGGATTCAGAAGCGTGGATATCAGGAGGCCGTGCATGCAGCTGTGTGTTGTCTTCAAGTGACTGAATGAAGCGGCGAATGATCTGAGTACCGATATGCTTCTGGAAGCTGGTCTGAGTTGGGTGAGGGGGAAGAGATGACAGTATTTGTGTATGATATCGTGTGTTGGGTATTGTTTTGATGTTCCTTGGTGTGTGTGGATGCACTGCCATGTAGTGTGTGGATGTTGTGGGTTTGTGGAGGCTGCAGTGAGAATTTGGGTGCCTCTTATGTCTAGGTGATCCTTGACTTTGAGGACTTTGGTTTCTTGATGTAGGTGGTCTGTGGGTGTAGTAGCTGTGCAGCCTGTGATTATTTTTAGAGCCTTGTTCTGCATGGTCTGTAGAGTGTTGTGGTGTGTTTTAGTGAGGTTAGGAGCCCAAGCAGGGCTTGCATAATTCATAACTGAACATATATATTGTTTGTATACTGTGGTGGTGGTTTCTTTGTTGTGTTCAAATGTTGTATGGGCAAGTGACCTCAAAGCATTGAGTCATGTTGTTATTTTATTTTTAATGTTTCTGATACGTTGTTTAAATGACATTGATGTATTTTACACCAAGGATTTTCAGTGTGTGTGTGTGTGTGTGTGTGTGTGTGTGTGTGTGTGTGTGTGTGTGTGTGTGTGTGTGTGTTTGTGTGTGTGTGTGTGTGTGTGTACCTAATTGTTTATCTGTTTATTGCCAGATGCCTCAGTCCCGCACGGGGTGGCCACAAACAAATTGCCTCCATGTCGCTCTGTCTCCTGCCATTTCACTACCCCACTCCCAACTCACACCCCTCTCATGTATCTCTCCACTGCATCCCTTCATCTCATCCTTGGCCTTCCCCTCCCTCTCGCCCCTTCCACCTCACTCACATACACTCTCCTCGTCAGTCTTTCACTCTCCAACCTCTACACATGTCCAAACCACCTTAACGTGTTTCTCCTAATGCTTCCTATCATGTCCACATCCACACCACAACGCTCCTTAACTTTCTCATTTGTTAGTCTGTCTCTCCATGTGACTCCACATGCTCCTCTCAAATAACTCATTTCCACTGCTCTCACTCTTGACTTCTGTCCTTCCAACAGGGTCCAAGCTTCACATCCATATGTTAGAGTTGGTATCACAGTACTGTCATGTAACAACTTTTTCACTTCCATGCTCACTTCCCTGTTTCTTATCATAGCTTTCAACGAACCAGCAACCTTCCTTCCCTGCTGCACCCTTTCAAGCACTTCACCCTCCAGACTTCCATCCTTACTCATCACACTACCCAAGTACTTAAATGCACTCACATTCTCCATATCCTCCCCATCTAACTGTATGTACCTAATTGTATTTACCTAATTGTGATATACAGGAAATGAGCTACACTCGTGGGGTCCCGTCTGTTTGTCTCAGTAAGTCAAATTTTGCTTTAAACTCATTTAAGTTTTTAGACTGGATGATCTCTTTGTCCACTCTGTTCCACAGGTCTATGCATCTATATGGAAAACTATATTTCTTGATGTCCTTCAAGCAGCTTGGCTTCTTCAGTTTCGGTCCGTGTCCTCTTGTTGCTCTCTTATCCCATACGAACAGATCTTCTCTGTCAATTTTATCTACTCCCATCATGGTCCTGAACACTGCAATCATGTTGCCCCTCTCTCCCCTTTCCTGTAAAGAAGGCAAATCCAGTCTTTCCAGACTCTCACTGTATGACAGATCTGCCAGACTGGGGACCATCTTGGTTGCTGTTCTTTGTATTCTCTCAGTCTTATTTATATCTTTCTCTTTGTGTGGGGACCACACTACTGCTGCATATTCTAACCTGGGGCGGATCATGGCCACTATCAATTTTTTCATCATCTCTTCATTCATGTAATGAAATGCTACTCTTATATTGGTCAAAAGTTTATATGTCTCTCTAACTATCTTGTTAATGTGTTTTTCAGGTGACAAACTATCTTGGGCCAGCATTCCTAAATCTTTCTCTTCTCTCACTTTTGTAATTGGTTCATTACTCATCAAATAATTCAGTGATGGCCTTTTGGTGCTTTTACCCATTTCCAATATTTTACATTTTTTTGCGTTGAATTTCATTTCCCACATCCGGCTCCAATCATGTATCCTATTCAGATCCCCCTGCAGCATTTTACAGTCTTCCTCAACCTCGACCTTTCTTAAGAGCTTTGCATCATCAGCAAACAGACTTGCATAACTGTTCACTCCATCTACCATATCATTTACGTAAATCAGGAACATTACTGGTGCCAACACCGAGCTCTGCGGGACACCACTTGTTACTTCTCTCCATCCAGATGTCCTGTCCTTTATTACTGTCCTCATTTGTCTGTCTCTCAAAAAGTGTCTCATCCATTCCAGGAGGTTACCCTTCAGTCCTCCTGTATGCTCTAATTTCCACATTAGTCTCTTGTGGGGTACCTTGTCAAAGGCCTTCTCAAAATCTAAATACACACAATCCAGCCAACCGTGTCTCTCATGTAGCACATCAATCGCTCTTGAGTAAAAACTCAACAAGTTGGAAACACATAACCTTCCACTTCTGAATCCAAATTGACTTTCAGTCAAAATATTCATCTCTTCCAGATACTTTATCCATCTATCTATCAGGATCCTCTCACACAATTTTGCATCCGTGCTGGTTAGGGACACTGGTCTATAGTTCAGGGGTTCTTCCTTGTTTCCTCCCTTGTAAATTGGTACCACATTTGCTCTCTTCCATAGTTGATTAGCCTTGGATGCCTACACCTGGAAGGGGATAAAATGGGATATGCAGTTACCATGTTTTACCTTTTTAGAATGCTGGGGTTAGTTGTTGTATAACCTTCAATAACTCATTGTCTGTTGCATGTTAAAATTACCTAAAGTTGTCTGAAGATAGGAAGAATTAATAAAATATGTATTACCCATTCTAGGGGGTTAATCTCATGGGCCTGATTATGTGTCTTATTTTCATTTGCTCTTGCGAGACAGTGTTATTCAGCTTAGAGGAGACCTATAATAGTGATGGACTTACAGGCAGTCATTTATATCTCCATGAGTGTGAGAGGTTCTTCTCTGTCCTGTATAAATTTGTTATGTGTGTCCAGCTCATGCTGTCAAGGTCATCAATTTTCCAGGGTATTCACAGTGTTGGGAGTAGCGGTGCTACAGGTAGTAGTGCATCACAGTGGAGGTACTTTTTAAAGTAGTGAGAAGCTGTAGTTTACAACAGTAAACTCTCAGTTATCTATCATTGAAATATCCGGGGCTGTTGGTTGGGCCTTTGAGCAATATCCAGCAGAGTTTGCAACAGCTGGCACTGAAACGGGAAGTAACCTGCGGTTCTATGCACTATCAGGATGCGAGGTGCATTAGCCTGCTTGTACAGTGGAGCCTCAAGTTTAGCAAAATCTTCGTTTGCAGTTTCATAGTTAGCGGTAGCCTGCAAATATTCCCAAACACCAGTTTTTGCATGAAAACCCCATGTTCGCTGTGAGAGAAATGCAAGACCTGCTTGAGGATGAGGAGTTCTGTGGGTCTGTGCAGGAGCAGCAGGTAGAAGAGATGCAGCACAGGATGGATGTGTGGCATGGAGAGGTGGAGGCAGCAGAGGCAGAGGAGGGTGGAGATGCCAGAGGTGGCAGGATACAGTAATCTCACCACCTGCCTCGGAAATTGCTCCGCTATCCCTTCCATTAAGCACCTCACTCCAGCCTTCCAAGTAAATTTCCTTGCCTATTATCATTTTGTTTCGTTTCGTTTCGTTTTTGAAGGCTCCAACATGCTTGCATGCATCGGCCTTGGTCACCTAATGGCGGCTCTCCACGCTGCTCGATCCCTGGCAGCCTCCCTGTTCAGTCCCTTAACCCTTAAGTCACACTTAATGACCTTGTCCCATGTCTTTCTCAGTCTACCCCTCCCAACCCCTCCCCCAATATTAACACCTCTCACCCTCTGTACCCAATTATCATCCCCCATCCTCTCCACATGTCCAAACCACCTCAGCCTACATCTCCTCATCACAACACCAATACACTCCAGTCCCATCCTACCTCTCAACTCTTCCATCGTAAACCCAGCCCCCCCAGGCCTTGCACGCAGGGACGCACTGCACATCCACCTAATCACTGTCATTTCTGTACGTTTAAACCTACGAATATCCTCTTCCTTTACTACCCAGGTCTCACTACCAAACAGCATCACACTCCTAACACATGCTGCATACAAAGACCCCTTAGCATGTAAGGAGAGTCCTCTCAATGTCAGGAGAGGCAACAGCTCCCTGAACTTCTTCCAACCACTTCTCACCCTAGCAACCGAGCTAACTCCAGCCCCACCTCCGGCACATAACATGTCTCCCAAATAACGAAACTCCTCCACACACTCAAGAGACTCACCTGCAAGTTCAGCAATCTCCACCTGCTCTCCCCGACACGCCACACACATGAAATCAGCATCATCTCGCAGTCTACCTCTAATACCACTACATCTCTTGTGCACCCACTTATCACAAACACTACACAAGATGGAATTACTTCCCACACCCTTGTGGCAAACTGCACATGGCCACTCTCCCTCTCCTCTGATTGTACTGCCACCAACCCTAGATATCATCACTTTTGTTTTATCTGCATTTACCCTTAAGCCCTTGTACCCCATACCATCTCTCCACTTCTTAAATCTTTCCTCCGCCTCCTTTTCATTCTCCGCAGTCAACACCAAATCATCAGCATACAACATCTCCCATGGGAGTCCATCTCTAAAGTCACGTGAGAGGGCTTCAAGCACCATGATAAACAACAAGGGACTCAAAACTGACCCCTGATGCACACCAACATTCATGGAAAACTCATCACTCAAAGCTCCATTCACTCTTACCTGGGTGCGAGCACCCATGTACATGGCCATAACCACCCTAACCAGCCATTCTTCCAACCCTAGCTTTCTCATTGCCCACTTCACCACCTCTCTAGTTTCTTTTCAGGTGTGATCAGTAAATTTTACATTGCATCAATGGGTTTTAAGGGGAGTTGGCATGGGACCCAGACCCAATTTGCCTATTTCCCATTGGATCAATGCCTCAGTTTTAGTGGTTTCATGGCTCACGGGACTTTTCATTGAACCAATTAGGCGCAAAACTTGGGGCTTCACTGTACGCAGTAGCCAGCCGGTGTCCTGGAAATCCCTGCAACGCGCCAGTCAGTGAAAACACCTGCAACATGCCAGCCAATCAGAATTTGTCCTCATTATATGGCATCCGCAGGAGAGATTGAGAGAGCGATGGTAGGCTTGGCACGTTGAGTGGGCTGCTTTCGCTTGTGATTGGCTGGCGCATTGCGGGGTCTGCCTGCATGCTAGTTGGGTCCCATGTCTGAGCTGGTTGATGTACCTCACCATCAGAAAGTGCATAGTACTGCCAATTGCTTCCCGTTTCTGAGCCGGACATTGCCTACTTTCACCAGATTTTGTTTTACTAGAGCCAAGCAATAAGCGCCGGATATTGTGACAATGGATGATTGAGAGATCGCTGTATATGATAAACATGTTATCTGAATTTTGATAAATGAAAGCCATAACCTGCATCTTGGAAGTACATTGAAGATTTGAGTATTAGTAACAAGCGTCAGTATTAATTACTGCAGAAATATTACAACTGTATCTGGAAAAGAAAATTTATCTGTATTTGAGGTAGTGATAGGTACTAAAATAGCAGTAATGCACTACTTTTTCAAAAAGTAACTGTAGTGCTAATGGTATTACATTTTCATCCAGGTAGCAGTAGCAGTAGTGCCACTACTTTCAGCGGGTAGCTCGCACAGTATATTCAGTTCAGTACCTTGTATTTTCTTCATAGCTCACAGTGTTCTAGACTTGTCATGACTTTATTAAACACTACATACTACATACATACATATCATGTATGTTAAGTTTTGTTCTTCTCTTGTTTTTTCCTTGTAAACGTTTTCCAGTTACTAGTAGGTGTCATTCTTCAATTTCTTCACTAGTTCACTTTATACTTGGTACAATTGTTCATGGGGCAAATATCCCCAGTTGCCTTCCTCATTTTGTGGTTTTAGAACTTTTAAAGGGTTTTATGGGTTCAAAGGTCAAGCCATAGAATCTGCTAACTTTTGCATGGAGCAGTAGAGACAGTGACCTTTGAGGAATGCTAGAGATTTTTTTGTGGAAATCATTCTGCATTCCTGCAGATGTTGACAAGTTTTTGTTACATTGGATTCGGATTAATATATGGAATAAAGGTTGAATATAAAAGGGAAGTGGAGGAGCGATTGGGTAGATTGGAGCAGATGGGGGACGTGGAGGGTGTGTGCAAGGTATTCACAGAAGAAATCCGTGCAGCATGTGAGGTGGTGTGTGGGGTGAAGAGAAGACGAAAGGGGGTTCAGGGAACAGCATGGTGGACTGAAGAGGTGAGAGAGGCTGTGGCACAAAAGAAGAAAGCATATAATGAGTGGATGAGGAACAGGGGCGACGAAGAAGCTGAGAGACGGACGAGAGA
>JAGKTI010011787.1:0-17140 GCA_018397915.1 Birgus latro | reverse complement strand
AGACAGACAGAGAGGCTGTGATGGTATACAGGACAGACAACCTTCCATACGTTCTCAGAAAGTAGGCGAAAGTCAGGGAAATATCTGACAACTTCTTATCCTATCAGTGCCAGCTTCTCACAAGTCTACCCACAATACCGACAAGCCAAGTCCCTGCATTGAGGAAGACAACACGAGCAAGGCACGGGTAGCCAAGTCTACAGGAGACCTTGCTTCGGCTTATCTGACAGTACGACCAGCTTTGTCTCACTTTACGACGGTAGAGAAACCAGCAATGGAGCAAAGGACATAGGTGAGCCCAGAACACGTTGGACCAGGTTTTAAAGCAGTTTTTTCTCCAACTTCCCGCCTTCGAGCAGCGGAACAGAGGATCTCGGTGGGGCTAGAACACGTAAGATAAACAAACTTAACCTCAAGAATGCAATCAAAGCTCAAAACCAGATAAACTTAGGGCAACCTGGTGAACGGCAGATTTCTACCATCTCGGTTATCTCAACCTAATTTCAGAGAGCAGCTCAGTTAGACAGTACCAAAATTTTGTTCAGTTTCATCCTATACTGGATACTGTGGGACTAGATTATTTCAAGCGTCCGGGCTTCGCTTTGAGAATGTACCCCTCCCTGCTATACATCAGTCACCGTTAGACATCCAGCAATATCTGCCAGCTGAAACCAGTCGCTGTCGCTGTCGCCATTCTCCTCTTGTACCGATGAGTATACAACAAATCCCCCACGTGGAGTATCCCGACGGTCGAGAAAATTGCCATCCATTGTACCAGACAGTTTTTCATCCGAAACTCACTACCTTCCTTTCCTTCCCGTTGACCCACCTTACTACTGGAACACCACCAAATCCTCTAGTTCTCCACAGGCCCGCATACATGTCCTACCTAAACACACCCATCCACGTGGACTAGTCTTAAACATGTGCCCAAGCATAACATCATACCCAGATTTGTTAATTTACTGTGCTCATATTACGTGCAATTGCCTGGTGCAGGGAAAATTATTCTTTAGGCAAACCTTTTGCATTCCTTTTGACAACTTGTGAAACTGTCCTCGTATCTGTGCAAAAACTATAAAAAACTGAAAATCACATCCCTCAATATGATTGATCGGAGTCTCAAGAACCCGGATTGTAAATGGACACACACACACACACACACACACACACACACATCTATCTATCTATCTACATATATATATGTGATGCTGTTTTCCGGCAGAAATTTAGGGTGGTTTGTGAAAGGGAGTGAATGAGTCTGATGTTCGCACAAGAAAATTAAAAGTGACTGTGAAGAAAGGCAAGATAATAGTATCTGAAAGACAGGATATCACGACAGAAACTGCCAGGGAGTACAAGGAAAGCGAAGAAACACAGTAACTTGCGGGAGCCAGATGGGAGGTGAAATACTTGAGGAGGTTTATAGGTTTAAGTGTCTGAAAGCAATTTTGTGCAAATACGGCAAAAGGGTGGGTAAAGGTAAGGCGAGATGACTTTGAGGGAGAAGAGCAATTGGAAAGCATGGGTGTATTTTGAAGGGCAGGAGGGTAAGTATCGAGGTTAACAGAGGCCTGCGTGAAAGCATCTTGCTGCCAACGCTTTGATAATTTCGTATGGGAGTGAAACCACGTTAGTGGTTAAAAGACAGCGGTCAATGCTGTAAGTTGAAGAAATGATTTTTCTTAAAACAGTTTCAGGCAGAGGAGGATTGAGACCATAAGTCATTGCGAAAATTACTGGCGTTCTGAAGTAAAGGAAAGAGCTACAGGAGCGAGAATCGAAAGTGTTGAGTGGATAAAGAAAATTACTTGGAGATGGTATGGACATGTACACAGGATGCACACACAGTTCCAAAGAAAGTTTATGAAACAGAGGCTGAGGGTAATGTTGGCAGAGGCAGACATTGTGTGGCATGAGAGAAGAGAATGGAACTGTATATAGGTGAAAGAGCTGGAGGAAAATGGGGAGTGTTTGAGAGGACAAGATAGCCTGGAAAGCTTTCTGTCAGGGAAATCCCCTGTTCGGGGGTTCCCAGGAGCCGACTGTGGCTCCGGTCGAACACGGAGGTGCTCCAACGTGGATGGAAAGCTGACGACAGGGAGAGATAGAGATCCTGTTTCATCAGTACTCTCTACCAGCTTCCGACAATCCCCCTTTGCTGAACTTTTTCAGTGTTTCAATAACACAAAGCAAGCCAACATACTCTCCTATACATCTTCCTACAACTGTCAACACCAAACTACACGCACATTACACACCACACTTCCTATTCTAAATTCCGAAAAAAAATGGCATCCCTACACGCAGCCTCGGAGGCCCCGGGGGTGCGGGGGCATCAAAGCCCCCCACCATTCGCCCCTCTCCTAGTGATGGCCAAGTGAGATGCATGGAACCATTCCCTGACTCACTCCATGTTCATTTCTGCAACATTCGTAGCCTTTCCTCTAATTTTCTCTCTGTTGAAGACCACCTCTCTTCCTCTAAACCTCACATTCTCTTCCTTACTGAGACTCAGCTGTCTGAGGAAACTGATAGCAAACACTTCTCTGTATTCTCCTACTTCCTTTACTCACTTTAAAGCCAAAGGTGGGTGTTGTGTGTGTGTAATCGGCAACAATATATCTTGCTGTTTTATTCCTGAACTTGGATCTTCTGAATTCTCTACCCTTTGGCTTCGGCTATCCTGTCATTCTCTGACTAAATTTATCTGTGCTGTTTACTTATTCCCTAATTCTACTGGAAATGAATTTTTTTTTGATTATCTTACTTCTGAGATGGAACACATATTTATCAATTTCTCCATTTTCTGAAGTCTCCATTTTAGATGGCTTCAAAATACACCACCATGTTTGGCTCTCCTCTCCTTTCACTGGTCCACCTGGTGAACAATCCTTCATCTTTTCTATCCTTAATAAGCTAGAGCAGCTTGTACAGCACCCTACCCATATCGCTGACTGTCTAGGAGAGAGTTCCTACATACTTACCTCCACCTTATAACTAATCCTTCTGCCTATGCTGTTAATACTTTCTCTCCATTGGGCCCCTCTGATCACAACCTTATCATCATAACTGTCTGAACTTTCCAGTAAGGCCTGTAGACCTTCCCAAGGAATGGCGGCTGTGATACTTAGGAGGTGTTGATTGGGAAGCCCTCAAGCAGTACTTCTTTGATTTTCCCTGGAATCACCATTGTTTCAATGGCCAAGAGCCATCTGAGTGTGCTTCACTCATTACAGAAGTAATTCTCTTGAGCATGGAGGCATACATTACTTTCTTTTATCTTGCAACTAATGCATTATAAACATGATTTATGCACGCTTGTTCTAGTGCTGTACACAACAAGGAGAAGACCAACAAAAGGTACCAGAACCAACCCACTTCTGGCTCTCATCTCTTTTCTGTCTGTGCCTGGAACCGTGCTGCATTGTTCTTCACTCTGCTAAAGCAATTTCATTAGTACTAAATACTTTGAACTCTCTGACTCAAAATTCATCCAACTCCTTTTGGCACCTTGTCAAACACTTTCTAACAGCTGTACTTCATCATCCTTCCCTCCTCTTTTCTGCTCTGATGGCTCTGTAGCTGTTTCTTGTCCAGAAAAAGCAGAACATTTTGCTCATTCTTTCTCCTCCAGTTCCTCCTTGGATGATTCCAGTGCTTTTCCTCCATCACTTCCTTCCTGTGACTTCCTTATGGCTGACAATACAGTTTCTTAATATGATATATTTTCTTCCATCACTGGCCCCAGTACTAACAAGGCATTTGAGCCTGAAGGGGTCGCTCCTTTTCTCTCAAGGAATGTGATTCTGTGCTTACACCCTCCCTAAATAAACTCTTTCGCCTTTGTTTGCCTACTTGTATCATTCTTGCTGGAAGTTTCCGTTCATTCAACCTGTCCCAAAGAGGGCTGGCAATTCCCAGCCCTGTAACTATTGCTCAATTGCTTTAACACTGTATTTCTAAAGTTTTTGGATCTTTTCTTACAGAAATATTTTTAAGCCCCTTTCCTATTACAACCTTCTTTCCGACCGCCAATATGGGTTCCAACAGACACATTCCCCTTCCAATATTCTCACCTTCCTTTCAGACTCCTGGTCATCCTCCTTTCAGGACGCTGGTGAAAGCTCTGACACTGCACTTGCCATCTCAAAGGTTTTCGATCGAGTCTGGTATAAATCTTTAATTTTCAAACTGCCCACTTGCTGTTTCTATCCTTCTATCTGTGGCTTCACCTCTAGCTTTCTTTCTGGTCGTTCTATAGCTGCTGTTGTAGACGGCCACCATTCTTCTCTTAGAGCTATAACAAAGGTGTTCCTCAGGCTTTCCTATTGCCAAGTCTCATCCTTCTACTCATCAATAACTTTCTAAGCTGTACATCTAACCTTGTCCACTCATATGCTGATGACTCCTCCTTTCACCTTTCCCTCCACTTCCTGCAGTGCCCATCTCAACAGTTACTTCAACAGACAAGGGATGAGGCTATGGCACACATGTCTGAATTGGCTCATATCTCTGGTTAAGGTAAAAGAACTCTCGTTGTTTTTTAAGCATCAAAACTCAGTACCGGCTAAGTCTTGCATTAGAGAGCTAAACAGAAAAGGAACAAGAGATTGTTGCTAGACGGGTGCTATGCACCCGTCGTAGTGGTGGAGGGATGCAAGCAGACAGTTTGGAGGACCAGTGAACATTGAAGTAACGACAGAAAAAAGATAAAGATGCAACAGTGCAGCGACGAGACAGAGGTTGAGGGCAGCCAGTAATAGAAGAAGAGTTAATGAGACGAAAATCCTTAGACTCCACCTTGTTGGGAAGAGCTGAATGTGGGGAGACTCCCCACACAAACGAGTTGTACTCTTCATAGGGGCGAATAAAACCCGTGTATACTGTATAGTCACAATTGTACAGGAGTAAAGAAGATAGGAGTCTGTTAAGCACAGCTAATCTCTTGGAAGCAGATTTTACAAGAGAGTAATGTGATCTTTCGAAGATGAATCCCGAGAGAATGAAACCCCAGTTATGTTTAAATATCCATCCAAAATATTACCATTGTGCCGGGAATCGAACCCAGGACTCTCAGGTGAGAGCCAGGCAGCATACCACTACACCACGACCAGGTAAAAGTTACCCCACATTGTCACAATCTTGTAACCAATGTCCCTCCGCCCCCACTGTGGGCCTGAAGAGGATGAGATAACCCCCTGGCACTCTGGCAAGTAGATGATTTTAATCTATCCCAAGCACTTACGGCAAATCAGAATGAAGATAGACTGGGATAGATTAAAAAGCATCTACTTGCCCACAGTGGGGGCGGAGGGGCGTTGGTTACAAGATTGTGACAATGTGATATAACTTTTACCTGGTCGTGATGTAGTGGTATGCTGCCTGGCTCTCACCTGAGAGTCCCTGGTTCGATTCCCTGCACAATGGTAATGTTTTGGATGATTTTTCCTGTGTAAGAACATGTTTCTCTCTTCAAATGTTTAAAGATGATGTAGGATTGAGATGGATATTACTAACATTACCGAGTTTCCCTGTGGAAGATTTTGTTAGGTAGATAGGTGTAAGAACTAAATTTTTGATGCATTAAAAACAAAACGATTATTTTTACCCCAGTCAGAGATACGAGCCAATTCAGACATTAGGTGTGCCATACCCTCATCCTTTGTTTACTGAAGTAATTGCTGAGATGGACACTGTGGGAAGTGAATGGAAAGGTGAAGGGTGGAGTCATTGGTGTATGTGAGGATAGGGTTAGATGTACAGCATAGAAGGTCACTGACAAATAAAAAGAAGAGAGTTGGTGATAGGACAGAACCCTGAGGAACACCGCTGTTTATAGATCTAGGAGAAGAACAGTAGCCATCTACAACGGCAGCTATAGAACGACCAGAAAGGAAGCTAAAGATGAAGGCACAGATAAAAAGACTGAAACCGCAAAAGGGCAGTCTGCAAATTAAAGATTTAAGCCAGACTCGATCGAAAGCCTTTGAGATGTCAAGTGCAATGGCAAAGCTTTTGCCAAAGCCCCGAAAGGAGGATGACCAGGAGTCTGAGAGGAAGGTGAGAAAATCGCCAGTGGAGCGTCTCTGATGGAACCCATAATGACGATCAGAAAGAAGGCTGTGATATGAAAGATGCTTTAAATTTTTTTTTGAAGAAAAAAGACTTGAACACTTTTTAGACACAGAATGTTACCGCAGTCGAGCGATAGTTAGAGGGTTGGGAATGGTCACCCTTCTTTTGGACAGGCTAAATGACAGCAGACTTCCAGCAAGAAAGAAAGGTACAAGTTGACTAACAAAGGTGAAAGAGTTTACCTAGGCAGGGTGTAAGCTCAGAAGCACAGTTCATGAGTACCTGAGAATGCAGCATATCATTGTCTGTAGATGAATATGGTTTAAAACTAGTTTGTTTACACACACACACACACACACACAAATCGTTAAAGTCTCAACCAAATAAAAATTTAAAAGCTCTCATGAGCAAAGTACAAAATCAATTGTTACTTGCTATTAACCCGCCGAGTCCCATCGACGTACGATGCATGTCGCTACTTTTTTCTGTGGACAGACCCAATGACGTGCATCGTGTGTCACTCAATTGCAAGGCCCATTGTGTGCACATTTTTCAACATTCGCGGGTGATTTTTGGTAGGCATATGTGGGCGACCTTCCTCTACCTGCTGTCAAGCAGGGATACTGCCTGGCTCCACCTAACCACCCCTTCCCCCCCTCCCCCCCACACTGGGCAATACCTGTTAGCAGTAATCTGGCCAGTAAAGGTATGTTGCCCCACGATCTCTCCAATGACGAAATTCACAGTGAAAGTGATTCCTGAGGTGGAGGACAAAGAAACAAGGAAGCTAGAGGTAGAAACAAACAGAAATGATGAGGTGGTAATGTCGTAAAGGAAGGTGCCATATACTGGGGTTTTGGGTAAGTGAATAATGCTTATAAATGCTTATATTATTGTATGAAAACCAATATAGACTTGTACTACACATAAATTCGTACCAAATAAATGAAATAAATATGTAATTTAAAGTGGCTTGAATTAGTTAACCCTTCCATAGTTCGTTTTCTTTAGCCAGGCACCCTGAAAAAGAAGGAAAACGTAAGATTGAGTGACACCTGTATCAACATTTCTAACCTCAGGATCGCGATTTCTCTATGAATTTTCGATGTTTCTCACCAAAAGCGAAGGTTTCAGCCAAAAAACAAAAAGTCGAAAATCGGTTAAGACCTGGGGGTAAACTGGGTAAAAAACCGGTCAGGACTGGACACGTTAAATTATAAAATACCGATATCTATATTGTAGATGGAAAGTATTTTCAGTCTATATACACTAGAGAAAGGTTTGATAAATATATATTACAAAAACTAAATCTATGCGGCGAAAGTTATAACAAATGCGTCTTCGCTCAGTAAAAGACGTAAAAGTTACACTACCTAGAAAGTAGGGAATATCAGTATCTTGTTAGGAGTGAGAATCATTGAAGCTGGAAAGAAGAATTATTTCTTTAAGTACCTGTAACTGCTGTAGCACAACATTAATGCAACACCGAATATTAATATGAAATGTTAGTCAAATGCATCGAGGTAGAACAATTGCCTTCCGAGTAGTCGTAAGGGGCTATCACAATGGGTTACATTAGAAACCCCAAAACAAAAACCTTGCAGCAAATGTGAAGTAACTGTTTTGACGGAAACTGCCTTTCCCAATGACGTAAATGGGAATTCACCTGCTAAAACATTCATCTATCTTCGTTCGATGGACAGAAACAATAGACACTGGTTCACCTAGTAAATAAGCAAACTGATGGAAACTGACTGACTGATCACAGTAAAAAGATCATGGCTGCTAGTGGCTGGAAAACACAATGGGGAACTTTCGGAGCACTGAGTTACCGGCTCAATCGGTAGAGAGGTGGCCTGCGGTCTCACGGACCCAGGTTCGAATCCTCGCTGAGGCAGGGAACAGTTTAAGGATTTGAAATTCATTAAATCAGGCTTTACTGATCTACCAGAAGACCCGCCGACATGTCGTAAAAATACCCCCGCTAATACCAATACACCAGTCCTGTATGAGACAGCCCTGGCATGTATTCAATATGGACGGTGGGTGTTAGCACCGAAGTGGTGACATGGTATGTAGGAGGACTGCTGGGCCATGATAGCAGGCTGTGAAGCCTATGCCCAGAGTCGGACACATAAAAAAAAAAAAAAACTCAGGGACTCAGTGTCAGTCCTTCGTCAGCCCTTTTCTAGCTACCATATTTGTAATTATTGTGTATCGTATCGAATTCCCGTGTCAACGTGTGAGGCAATTATGACATATATCGCCATGCTGCCAATTCATTACCTAGAAGAATTACAACCAATAGGAAAGACCTTTGTAATTTGTATAATTTAATCATTTACGATCACAGATTTGCTTTGAACACGGCGGCCTTCCACATTGTCACCTTGCATTTACCAGAAAATGTACCTGGTCTCGTAAAATATATTAATTGCCGAGTATTACTGACTATGAACACCGCCCACAGCCTTGATGGTCCATTTAATATCTGAAATTTAATATACTGTAAATTTTATCCTTTATTGTATTCCAGAATAGAATAACACATGCACTTTCCATAGACAGATTCAGATGCAAGAATATATTCCTTACCAAAAAAAACAAAAACAAAACACCCACCAAAACGAAAGCCCTACTGCTCATCTGTCTTCAGACAATGTTTGATAAAATAACTTTACTCAGGGAGCTGGATATGATAAACCGAGAGGCCCTTTAACTAATTCAGTAAGTGTCTACAAGTTTTCTTTATTGTTTCTATTGCTCTTATAGAAGCTACCTAACACCGATAGACCAGCCAGTCTACTGCAGTCATCCTTACATGTTCTGATGAATCTAACATTTTGCTCACGATGATGGCAGAAGCAATAATTTTGTCATGAAAAATGTGATGAAATTATTTTCACTTTGCTTACTCTCCTATTCATAATGAAGAAGGTGACTGTAATCACTTCATAGTAAGTAAAAGCTTTAGAGATAGCCTACAATGAACAGAGTAAACTAGGTTATATTTTGATTATCAAAGGAAGCTTTATAGCACTTCCTCCCTTTGCGATATACTTTGCAAGTTAGCTTTCCTGTATGTATACCGATTTCATATTGACACATCTGCATCAGTGAATGTGCGCTACAAGAATATATTGAGGTGTTATGAACAAAGTATAGCGTTTAGGAATACCGTAACACTTCTTCTGTTCAGTTAATGCACTGTCAGAAGTTACGAAGCATGTAGTAAATGAAGGTCAGGTACTGTACAGCCCTAAGTGTGTCTCGAACTAAGGCAACGTTGATCCGGCCACAACAAAAGCCAGTGCAAGAGCTGAATCACGTCTTCGACTGAGGACGGTCACTCTTTAATTCAGGAAATAAATGCCGTGGTGATAATTGGTAAATAATAAATTGGGGGCGCTCACCATCCACTCACTCGATGTAGTGCTGCTCTCGGGTGTCTGCCCTTCCCTCCCCTCCATCCTTTTATTCCTTCAATCCTCTTCTGTCTTTCTTTCCTTCATTCTTTCCTTGTCCTTCTGCTTACGAGTGACTTAACACTCCCTCTTCTGTCTTTCTTGCCTTCATTCTTTCCTCGTCCTTCTGCCTGTGGGTGACTCTACACTGAGTGACAAGCCAAATGGTTTCCTGTACAACAGGAAACCATTTACTACGCTGGGTGGTAACCATATAACCAAATTTTGACGCCTGGTATTTAGTGGGTAATTACGGCTCTCCAATCGGATTGAACCAGTGAAGGTTTATATCCAAGGGGTGGTTGGAGTTTATTGCTCACGTAATGCCATTCAGGGATGAGTGAGGCTGGTCACTTATGTCAGGACCAACTTGCCTAGCCCCGGGCTCCTGTGCTCCTCTGTGGGCGACATAGGATTGGATAATGAATGAATGAATGAATGAATGAATTTCAAACAATGGAGGCAATGACAAGCTACGATATGTTTAAGATAACGAACTTCACCAAGCTCATAAGTGATCTAACAGACTGATGATGTGGAAGGGACTGCCGTACTGGAAACCATTTTTCACAAGTTTATAACCAGTCATTGCCGTGTGATATAATTTGTATGATACTATTTATTACTGGGTATTGTAAAGCTTGAGTGGTCATTGATCTTACTAAATCATAAGTTTCCACGGATGTATAAAATATTCACAACAGTTACGTTAATATTGGGGGAGGGGTTGGGAGGGGTAGACCGAGAAAGCCATGGGACGAGGTCATTTAGTGTGACTTAAGGGTTAAGGGACTGAACAGGGAGGCTGCCAGGGATCGAGCAGCGTTGAGAGCCGCCATTAGGTGACCAAGGCCGACGCATGCAAGCATGTTGGAGCCTTCAAAAACTAAACGAAACGAAACGAGTTACGTTACTCACTTGGGTCTAGGACTGTCACACTGAGCCTAATAAGGTCAGTGGACTTACAGGGGGTCGCCAGTTAGGTTGCACACGATATTTCGAAAGTCCTCATAAAAAAGATTCGCTTATATTAACTATTTACGCATAATGTAAACTGTTTTTTTTTGTTTTTGTGTCTAAAAAAACGGTTAAAATCCAAGCAAATTTCACTCACCCACTCGTAGCACTGTGCCCATCAGTTATGCAGCTGTGTACTGTACTTCCACACAGTATCCGCCAACAACAGACAATCATGCCCGGTTGCCATATTCTGCCAAACTGATTCACATAAAACGTTTCCACACTGAAGCACACATCAGCAGCCTGAAACAGCTTATCAATCACAACTGAAACGCACCTGAAACATCATATAATTTCACAGATTTACTTAAAATAGGATGGATCCTGAAGAGCACACTGTAGAGATGTGTTGATAAACTGGCTGCCAAACCATCGGAGTGAATCGTCTGCCAGTCATGGAAAGAGTCAGCTGCCAGACACGGAATGAGTCAGCTGCCAGATATGGAATACGGCTACCAGGCATCGCCATTAGCTTTCTTCATCAGCATTGCATCACAGTTATCGACATCATCGTCATTCATTCCGCCCAAATCCTCATCGTCATGTTCCCAGTGTAGGAAATATACTCAAATGGTGAAAATAGTGTTTATTGTGAAGATATAATAATTCCGCCATGACATACTTTATATGTGTGTTTTACCCCTATACTGTGATATGACATACTTTGTGCCTGCTACCCCTCCTCGACTTTATATAGTGTGGGGAAAGTTTTCTACCTGGAGGCTTTAGATATAACCTTTATCAATTTATTTACTACAAAACGTCACCATTCAGGTAATAAGAAATTTTCTAGGCAACAAGGACTTAACATAAAAGACATCGTAATAATCGGGTTAAGTGGTATTTGCAGTATGAAGAAGGATTCTGTGTATAGACACCTGATATAGCACTTTACCTCTTCAACCCAAAGACTTCATGTTCGTTTCGGTTTTGCTATTGGCAGACTATGTTTTCCAGTGTAAGAGGCTGCCTTGTGGCCAGACGGTTAATGAAGACAATATCTAAATCCTCCAGTTTAAAAAAAAAAAAAAATCTTACTCTGCATACACTAAAATATAGACCAATAAGTGAGACATAACACTCTATGAATAGTCGTTTTCGTTACGTGATTAAAGAACAGTAAATATGCCATATAAAGCCATTATATGTACACTACCCCTTCACGATCATGCCATGGAATACCACCTTATTCCTGCAACCGTCACACGATTTTACTTAATGAGAAGGGTTAATGGTGGCTGCCTCCTTGATATATATGCAACACTCACAATTGGAAAAGTTTCTCAGGAGCTAAGTATGTTGTCTTAAGATAGGAAGGATAAAAGGAAATAAATCATATATTCGTACTGAAGGGATAACACATTTTTGCTACTTTCAGATTATTTTACAGTATTTGGTTAGGAGACATTTTCGAACGGGGGAGGGTTACGTATTTATAGTCTAAACAAATTCCTTCCATTTTAGGGATTCATACAGTCTTTCAAAAAAAAAAAAAAAAAAATTTGAACATATCAAGAATAAAATTTAAACAGAGAACGCCATACCGAATTTATGCTTCATAAAGACCCTGTATTTGACTTTGTCAGCAATTTATGTCACACACTGTGCACGTCGCTGCCTTCTGGGACTGACGGTGCCTGCTTCTTCTTCTTCTTTGTCCTCTGGGTAGAAACAGTTCCACTACGAGGGTCGAGTACCACCTGGTGAAGCTTGGACTTGGACCTTGAGCGAGCACGGCCGGGTTTTGTTGTAGAGCAGGAGGATGAGGAGGACGAAGAAGGAGCATTCTTAGGACTACGCATGTTGGTACCCAGGAGGATGAGGATGATGGCGGCATAGAAGACCACGATCACCTGTGAATTTATTATCATGTTTGAATTTATAGACAATATCGTCATCATCATCATCATCATGTTCTTAACTCTATCTACATTATCATTACCATAAGCATCATCATATTCCTAACTTTTTTCACATAATCATTATAGTCAGCATCCAGGATCATCGTAATCCTAACCCAGTGAACATTTTCAGTATAATCTTCAACCTATTTACATGACCACTATCATCATTGTATATCTGGGGGCTAAGTGACACTGGAGAGGTAACACAGAGAGTTTAGTTACATTTGACACAAGAACAGACGCACAGACAATGTATATAAAATGCAATATAGCTTAGCTTTGAATGACTTCATAAAGGAAAGTTTGACTGACAGTTATCCCCGTACCAGATTTATGTGTGATACTGTATTAGGAATAAGTTGTGAAGGTATTGTTGAGAGGCAGGATTTGCTAGTTAGGTAGTGCTGAAGTAGTCCCGACGCTCCTTTACGTGCAGAGCTGCCAGGTAGCCTACTATTTGGAAGTGGAGGTATTTTGTTAACTTATGTATTAAATTTTATGCTTTTTGTCTCTATAATATTTTATTTATGTATATTTGTTAAAATATGTAATATTATTTCAGTTTGTATGCTAAAGCATTTAGAGTGTTATGTAATGTAAAACTCTGACATGTTTTGGATGTCTCAACTTGGTAACTGTAGGTGCTAGAGAAAACTAGAAGCTTCTAGTGTAACGCAAGATTATAAGGATGGAGGAGAGAATAGAGGAGTTTGAGTTTAGTCTGACTTGTGGCTTTGCAAAGTTAGTGTTTGTGATATCTGTGAAGTGTAGTTGGTGAGCACACCGTGTAATTCTTCGGTAAACAAAGACAACGAACATGAGAAGCTTGTTTACATTCAATGCCTCTGCTGATCTGTGTTGCTGTACAATGAAAGGCTGCCTCTAGGAAGAACTTACTGGACAACGTCCTTCCTATACTGAACTACTGCTGTTGGAGGCTGTGGCAATGTGGGACATGAACGTAACATTATGTTTGTTGTGGCGGAAAATTGGATAGCCCGCCGAGTCCCACCGACGTACGATGCACGTTGCTACTTTTTTCTGCGGACACCCCCAATGACGTGCATCGTACGTCACGCAATTGCAAGGCCCATTGTGTGCAACTTTTTCAACATTCGTGGGTGATTTTTGGTAGGCATATGTGGGAGACCTTCCTCTATCTGCTGTCAAGCGGGGATACTGCCTGGCCCCACTTAACTTCCCTTCACCCCCCCCCCTCCCTTCCACACAGCGATTCACCTGTTAGCAGTAACCTGGCCAGTAAAGGTATGTTGCCCCACGGTCTCTCCAATGACGAAATTCACGGTGAGTGTGATTCCTGAGGTGGAGGACAAAGAAACAAAGAAGCTAGAGGTAGAAACAAACAGAAGTAATGAGGTGGTAATGTCGTAAAGGAAGGTGCCATATACTGGGGTTTTGGGTGAGTGAATAATGCTTACAAACACCTATATTATTGTGTGAAAACCAATATAGACTTGTACCACACATAAATTAGTACCAAATAAATGATATAAATATGTAATTTAAAGTGGCTTGAATTAGTTAACCCTCCCATAGTTCGTTTTCTTTAGCCAGGTACCCTGAAAAAGAAGGAAAATGTAAGGTTGAGTGACACCTGTATCAACGTTTCTAACCTCAGGATCGCGATTTCTCTATGAATTTTCTATGTTTCTCACCTAAAGCGAAGGTTTCAGCCAAAAAACAAAAAGTCGAAAATCGGTCGGGAACTGGGCGTAGGCTGGGTAAAATACCTGTTGGGACTGGACAGGATAGATAAGTGTTGAGTGTAACAAGTGTTGTCTTAAGTCTCTGTTTGTGTGTGAGTGGGAAAATTCTTATTACCCTAAAGTGTCTTCAGTTGACTGATATTAAGGATCAAGGAAGCTTGCTTACATATTAAACCCAGTCCTTGGCCAACCAGCTGCATATATCCCCCACAGACTTAAAGTTGTGAGATGTCATATACGAGACAGCCCATGTATTCAATATGGACGGTGGGTGTTAGCGCCGAAGTGGTGACATGTAGAGGTGTATGGTATGTAGGAGGACTGCTGGGCCTTGATAGCAGGTTGTGAAGCCTATGCCTACAGTCAGACAAAAAAAAAAAGTTCTGTTCAAGTTTGCCTGATAGCAAGACGCGACTCTGAGGTAAACCTGAACAAGAGTGCGATGCCTGCAGTACCTATGTTCACGTTTGCAATAGTTTTCTTCTGGAGGTATGCAATAGTTTAGGCACGGCGTGAATAAGTTAACATTACTGTATTTGTCCCACAAAATATTTTATCCAGTTTTGCGTGTAATTACTCTGCCAGCGAATCTGGATGGAGGTTATGTGTAACATTTGCATATTTGTTTGCTAGTCTGTTTGATTAATCACAAGATATTTCAGAAAGTTTTCATGGGATTTCAATGAAATCTGGTAGATATGTAGGCTTTAAGCCAAGGAAGAGATGATTCGATTCTCAAGTGGGTCTGGATCCGGATGCAGGAATAACTCACAGATTTGATTGACGTCGGTAGAGGTATGTTTTCTCTGACGTCGTGTAAGAGGGAAAATTAAAACTGAGGAAATAATTACTCCCATTAATAACAATGCTGTACAGAGGTAGGACTGTATATGCTAAATCATATTGGCGTTGATAGACGTACGCACTCTCTGAATGCTTTGTAGCTCTTCCTTTCGATTACTTCATGGCACTGTGATATTAAGACAATGTAAATCGTGTTTTTCGTTGTCCAGTACACTGCCCTTATGTTACTAGTAAGGTTAGCCACAATAAGTAAGCCAGGTTTTTGTCCGAGTGATCTGAGATGTGGCTTGTACCAGAAGGCCCCATTTACAGTGTCGAACATGGATTCTCTACATGGATACTATAGCCAGGCTATTATTCCAAATAATGTACACCAAATAATAACATTTTAACAAAAGAGTAGAACAGCTAAACTCTGTGGGGAAAAAAGTTCAGTAAGACTCTAGCTGAAAGCTACCAGGATTAGATTAAAAAAAAAAAAATCATATAACTTCACCCAGCATCCTCATTACTCACAGCACGCAGTGTCCACAACTAATAAAAAATGTACAAACTACTGAAACATGGCAATCATTGGGTCAATATTCTCTCTCTCTCTCTCTCAAGTATCATCTAGATAAAAAAAATAATAATAATAAAATCTTGTCTAAATTTGATTATAAATTTAGCAATTTAAGATCTCCCTATAGTACGTAAAATAACACTGAAACTCATCAAACCATCCAGAATATAAGCAGATCAAAACACCAATACAAAACATCTAATAAAAGTGTTGTAATTATGAACTGAACCCTCAGAACCTTGTTTAAAATCTCAGTATCTAGAATAGCATTATATCACTTGCTTCACTGTTAATTGCACCATCATAAACACAGAGGCCCAAGACTAGGCTGCAATAAGGTGGAGTAAAAGGTTTTTCGTCTCATTCATTCTCTTCCTCTTACTAGCTCCCTTCATCCTCAATCTCTTCGCCACACTGTTGCGTCTGTATCTCTTTTCCATTGCTACTTCAGTGGTCACTGCTTCTCTGACCTGTCTGCTTGTATCCGTCCACCACCGCAGCGGGCACGTAGCATCCGTCTTGCAGCAAACTCCCATCCCTTCTGTCCAACTCTCTAATGCAAGAGTTAACCTTCACTCTCAGTCCTTCATGTATATAACGGGTCAACCGTGGAACTGTCTTCCTTTGTCTTTATTTCCTACTGCCTATGACCTCCAATCTTTGAAACACAGTGTGTCCAGGTATCTCGAAATGAACGAATCTTGACTCTGGCTCTCCATTATCTTTTTGTTTTCCTTAAAGGAACCAATTTGTGGTCTTCCAGCCTTTGATTTCTTCTTCCTTGCATAAAAAAAGACACTTCAGGTAAGAGTGATCGCCCACTTGTCAGTGACTGACATAATGAGCAATGAGTCACAACCACAAATTTAAAGGGGACCGCGGCCTGCTGAAGTGTTCATTATGTCACGAGCTGTTTCTTTGTTAATGACCAACGTAATAAATGTTTCCTTGAGTTGCAAGTCACCATCTGGCTTGTTACTCCACCTGGCACTACAGTACAGTTAGTAGATGGTTTGCGCACCAACCAAGTGCTGGGGTCACTATATCTATCTGTATATATATTTTTCTTTATCTGTCTATGTATCTACCTACATATCCATATGTCTATCTTCTATCTGTCTATCTATCTGCGACGTTTGCGAAATAAAGGGTGGTTAATTCTGAATGGCCATAATAGAAAAAATTGCCCATTTCCACCATTAGTTACCATCCTATATACTCTTAAATGCTCGAAGTTTTGGTTAGACAACTCATAGGGTATTTTGTTAACACTCTTACATTAGTATAAAAAAAAATATTGCACGGAAGAATAAAAATGGATGGCAACATGGAGTGGAGATGAATAATATCTTCAATTACCCACATTTATACCATTAAAGTGCGCTTTATGAGCATGTGACGAGCGAGCGAACATTTGTACATTCGCCTGTCATCATAATTTCATCTTGGTCTAAGCTTTCAACATTTCTGGCGATGTAGTTGAACATTAACAGAAAATTAATTGTGCTAAACTATTTACTCTCTCTCTCTCTCTCACACACACACACACACACACACACACACACACACACACACACACAC
>JAGKTI010011786.1:0-13184 GCA_018397915.1 Birgus latro | reverse complement strand
ATTTCAGGGCAGTGGTGGTGGTGGTAGTGGTAGAGTTGGTTGCAGGACAGTGGTGGTGGTGGGATGGGTTGCAGGGCAGTGGTGGTGGTGGGATGGGTTGCAGGGCAGTGGTGGTGGTGGGATGGGTTGCAGGGCAGTGGAGGTGGTGGGATGGGTTGCAGGGCACTGGTGGTGATAGAGTGGGTTGCAGGACAGTGGTGGTGATAGAGTGGGTTGCAGGGCAGTAGTGGTGGTAGGGTGGGTTGCAGAGCAGTGGTGATGATAGGGTGGCATGTAGGATAGTGGTGGTGGTAAAGTTGGTTGCAGGGTGGTGGTGGTGGTAAGATTTGCTGCATGTTGGTGGTGGTGGTGGTAAGATTTGCTGCATGTTGGTGGTGGTAAGATTTGCTGCATGTTGGTGGTGGTGGTGGTAGGAAGGTTGGATGTGTGGTAAAATGAGGAGGAGGAGGAAGAAACAAGAAATGAAGAGGAAGGGGAAGAAAGAAAAGAAGGAGGAGGAAAAAAGGGAGTGGAAGGAGGGAGGAGGGGGCTAATACAAAAAATCTATCTATCTATCTATTGCCAGACGCCTCAATCCCGAATGGGGTGGCCACAAACAAATCGCCTCCATGTCACTCTGTCCCCTGCCATTTCACTACCACGCTCCCAACTCACACCCCCCTCTCTCATATACCTCTCCACTCCATCCCTCCATCTCATCCTCGGCCTCCCCCTCCCTCTCGCCCCCTCCACCTCACTCACATACACTCTCCTCATCAATCTTTCACTCTCCATCCTCTCCACATGCCCAAACCACCTTAACGTGCCTCTCCCAACGCTTCCCATCACATCCTCAACCACACCACAACGCTCCTTCACTTCCTCATTTGTTAGTCCGTCTCTCCATGTGACTCCACATGCTCCTCTCAAATAACTCACCTCCACTGCTCTCACTCTTGACTTCCGTCCTTCCAACAGGGTCCAAGCTTCACTTCCATATGTAAGAGTTGGTATCACAATACTGTCATGTAACAACTTTTTCACTTCCATGCTCACCTCCCTGTTTCTTATCACTGCTTTCAACGAACCAGCAATACTGCAACACAGAAAGTAACACTCAAATCTGTTTTGTCACATAATGCCAACAAGAGGTACCATTAGTTTAAGCTTCAGAAATTGCTTGTTAATGTAAAATAGTAATAATAATAATAATAATAACAACAACTAACTGTGAAACCCTTATCAGTATTCCTCATTTAAGATACTTTCACTATGCACAGTTTCTCTCAAAATGTCAGTTAAAATACAAACACTTTTCACAAACTTCTTGATCAATCTCAAAAGTGTGTTGTGAGAAATCAAGGTTAATTCATCTACAAATAACACTAATTTAAATTTAGCATTCATAAATATCTTGTTACATCTATCCATCTATTTATAGCCCAACGCCCTAATCCTGCAAAGGGTGGCCGCAGACAAAACGCCTCCAAGTCGCTCTGTCACCCACCATTTGCCTACCCTCCCCCCAGCTCACTCCCCCCTCCCTTATATACCTCTCAGCTCCATCCCTCCACCTCATTCTCAGCCTTCTCCTCCCTCTCCCTCCCTCCACCCCACCTGCATACACCCTCTTAGTCAGTCTTTCATTCTCTATTCTCTCCTCATGTCCAAACCACCTCAGTGTATTTCTCCTAATCTTCTCAACCACATCCACATCCACCCCACAACGTTCCTTCACTTCTTCGTTTGTCAACCTGTCCCTCCATGTCACTCTACATGCTTCTCTCAAGTAACTCATTTCTGCTGCTCTCACTCTTGACTTGTTACCCTCTAGCAAGGTCCATGCCTCGCTTCCATACATCAGGGTAGGGATCACGATACTATCATGCAGTGACTTCTTGACCTGCATACTCACCTCTCTATTTCTCATCACCACTTTCAATGAACCAACAACCTTCCTTCCCTGCTGTACCCTTTCAAGTATTTCATCCCCAAAACTTCCATCCTTACTCATCACACTGCCCAAGTACTTGAATGCACTCACATTTTCCATATCCTCGCCATCCAACCTCACTGTGCATTCTCTGACTTCATTCCTCTCAAACACCATAACTTTACTCTTGTTCACATTGACTTTCAGATTCCTCTTCTTATACACTGTCCCAAATTCATTCACCAAACCTTGCAACTCCCCTTCATCTTCACTCAACAATACTGTATCATCAGCAAACAACAACACCGGAATCTTCCACATCTCACCCTCATACATCAGCAAACAACAACACCGGAATCTTCCACATCTCACCCTCATTCATTAGAGCCACCCCCACATCCACTGCCCTACCTTGCACATCCTTTACAACCCCATCCATGTATATATCAAACAGCCATGGAGACATCACACAACCCTGTTTCAGTCCCAATTTCAGATCAAAGAACTCACTTAGCTCACCATCCACTCACACAGTAGCCCTAGCTCCTTCGTACATGCTCTTCACAGCACTCAACAATTTCCCCTCCACTCCACATATTCTTAATACCTTCCACATACCTTGCTTATCTATTCTGTCATACGCGTTCTCCAAGTCCATGAAGGCAACATACACTTTCTTTCCCTTCTCTAGATACTTCTCCACTAAACATCTTAGAACAAATATCTGATCTACACACCCTTTTCCCTTCCTAAATCCCCCTTGTTCTTCTCCAGCTAACTCCTCTGTTATATGCCTAACCCTGTCAATAAGTATTCTACCATATATCTTTCCAGTCACACTAAGAAGGCAAATACCCCTATGGTTACCACATACTTCTCTCTCCCCTTTTCCTTTATATAAAGGAACAATTATACCTGATTTCCAGTCCTCTGGAACCCTTCCCTCTTCCCAAGCCAATCTACACAACTTCCATATCCACTCCACAACAATCTCACCCCCATATTGCAGCATTTCACCACACACTCCATCAATTCTTGGGGCCTTTCCCATCTTGATCTTCTTCAATGCTTCCACTACTTCCACCCTACTGATCTCTTCCTCCCTCCTCTCACCTCTTCTCCCAGCCATTCCCCAACCACTTAACTCTCTACATTCAACAAATCCTCAAAGTGCTCCTTCCATCTCCTCAATTTCTCTCTCTTCTCCACCAGCAATCTATTATTCCCATCTTTCACTCCCCTACTATTTCCCTTTTCACTCTGTCTTACTTTCTATACCTCCTTCCAAAACAATTTCTTACTCTCCCTCCATTTTACACTCAGATTCCTCCCAAACTCCTCATCCACTTTCTTCTTACTCTCCTTCACCAATCTCTTCACCTTTCTTCTCCATTTCACATATACCTCTCTCTCTTCTGTCTCATCTTCTCCCCTACCTCTGCTCGCTAGCCATTCGCTATATGCCTTCTTCTTTTGTTCCACAGCTCGTTTCACCTCATCATTCCACCATGCTGTCCCTTGCACACCCCTGCATCTCCTCCTCACTCCACAAACCTCCTCACACACTGCGCCTCTCTCTTCCGTGAAAATCTTACATATCTCTTCCACCCCTTCCATCTGCTTTAACTCATACCTTCCCAATCTTTCTTCCACTATTCTCTTATATTCTGCCATTTTCTCACTATCTTGTAACTTCTCCACTCGTCTCACAGGAGCTATTTCCTCCTGTCTTCCCCTTGGTCTCTTCACCCACTTTCTTTGCAGCCTCACCTTGGCCATCTATAAGTGATGGTCAGAGATTCCACTCCCCCACCCTCTCCACACTCTTGCTTCCAACACTTGTCTTCTCATTTGCTCATCCACACACACGTAATCTATCATTGCCTTCCGTGAAACAAGTTCACCATCCATCCTCCTCAAGACTCTCCATGTATACCTGTGGATCATCTTGTGCCGAAAGTAGGTGTTGGCTATTGCCAACCCCTTACCAGCACAGATGTCCACCAAGGCACTACCATTCCCATCCATCTCAGCTGGCACCACCCCACTGACCAACCACTCCATCCACTCGTTCATTCCCAACTTTACCATTCATGCCTTGAATATGATCCTTAAATGCTTGAGAAAAATTCCCTCTTGCTGGGACCTAACCCTAACTTCCAGCAATGTTCACCTATCAGCAATTTACAGGAAATATATCGATTATTAAATGAGGAATTACTTATTGCTGACATTATACACAAACGAAACTCGCAATTTACACATATTCAGTTTGTAATAGTGTAGAAAATGTGCCTTTAGATCTCAGATGATGTATTTAAAAATATTTAAATCCTATGCATATATGTACTGAGGTGCTGCAATAACTTGAAATTCAGAGAATATTACGGGTCTGTAGAAGTGGTTTGGTATTTTCGTAAATGTTGTATCATATCGTTTATAAAGGCTCCAACACACTTGTGTTGGCCTTGGACACCTAAAGGCTGCTCAGTCTCTGAGAACCTCCATATTCAGTTCCTTATCCCTGAGGTCACATACTATGACCTCAACCCTACCTCATACGTTCAATTTCTCACCTTCCGCACCCAATTGCGGTACAAATGTGGTGCTGGGGAGACACCTTCATGTGATGGCAGATATAACCAGGCCATGTCCAGTAAAAAATGAGTCAGATGCTCACTCTCTGAAACCCTGAGTATCTCAGATTTTTCTCTACATAAGTGTTTTGTAATTATCATCTCCATGACTTTTCCTTTCCACACCAACACCAAAGCAATATCAGCTGGTGTTCTTAATGCCAAAGATCCCTCGTGGCTAAACACACTGACGCAGGACAACCAAAGGACTCTCCATTATGAAAAACTCAAACACGTAAACATCGTAAACAACCACAACACCTTAACAAGACATTCACACAGACTTATGACATTGCCTCCTCCCCCAGCCTCACTATGTACCTCTTCACAGTAAGTTAATTTTTATCTGACAGAACTGGACCAATCCCGTGAAACTTAGTCAAACTTAGTTATGAGACAGGAATGAGTCTCCTTGGTTACTAGTTAAACTGACCCTCCAGTCTGACTGCACTTTATTAGAGTAAAATAAATGCATTATGACCATTAAAACCACCCAAGAAGTTGTACTAGAGCTCTCACTTGACCACTGGCCCAAATTAATTAAAAGGTGACCTCCATCCAAATGAAATGTGAATGGAACTGCATTAGTGTTTAATTATGTCCTGTTTTTATAACCCATTTTTTTTTTTAAGTATTTAATGCTGCACATACTACCTAACCACTACAGCCATTCAAAACCTACAACGCTAGCAGTGCCTCAACAACATCCCTCTTCCTCCTCTGCCCAACACTACACTTTCCTCTTCCTATTCTACCCAACACTACATTTCCCTATTCCTGCTCTACCCAACACTACACTTCCCTCTTCCTACCCTACCCAGCATCACACTTCCCTCTTCCTCCTCTACCCAACACTACACTTCCCTCTTCCTCCTCTACCCAAAACTACACTTCCCTCTTCCCCCTCTCCCAACACAAAACATCACTCTTTTCCCCCCCCTACCTAAACATCCCCCATTCAGAAGGAACTGTGCTGTGAAAAAGCATATGTAATTTCACAGATGGTCACAGCTCTGACCATCTGCGCTATCTGCATTCCACCAATGACTGTGGTCGTCATCCACTTTTTAAATTTTATTTCTACTATTTCAGACTTTACATAGCCACTACTCAGATATACATGGCCACTAAAGCCATCTAAAAATCTCCAGCCAAACAGGAACCTTCAAAAACCATCACCAGACATCCACCCTTCAGAAACAACCCTACCCAGAGAAACATGAATACACTTAAGCTCTCTCTTTCTCTTACTTGAATACTTTATGCTTTCATGAATGCTGAGTTGTAAGAATGCAGTACATAAGCAATAAAATATGATGCTTGCAAAGAAGAAATGTTATGGAAAGAATGTAGGTCTGTAATATTTCCTATTTCTGCCACTAAGCAGTGTGAAAAAAGCTGCATAAACATGAAAATTTGTGCCAAATTAGAGTTAAATGGGTGTAACCAGACTCCAACACAACCATCACCTTTGTCTGCTTCAGTGCCAATACAAAATACAACTCACAAACAGTACACTATGTCCACAGTGTAATGCATCCTCCCACACCACAATGCATCACATCTACCATACTATCACACCACACTACCACAATACACCACATGTACCACAGTGTAATGCACCCTCCCACACCACACCATACTCACCACATGCACCACACTACCACAACAATCCTTCACCATATATATTTGGGGCTGTCAAGATTTCTGTAGTCAGCCCTGTGAATGTATGTATAGATGAGCCTGGAGATGCAACCACCACCATCAACCAGTTTAAAACTATTTTATTCAGCACCCAGGAGATGTGCCAAAACACAGGTGCCTCAGCCCAGAAGCGGCCCACAAACCAAGCCAAGATTTACTAATGTGTAGCAAATACTCTTCAAAGCTGCATAATCTTGAAATAATAGGTTTATCAGCTATTGACAAAGGAATAAAATATATTGTAAGAATTAGTTTTTCTGCTTGAGGGGAAGGTGAGAGGAGAGATTGTCAGTATAGGTGATGGGAAGGTCAGAGGCCTATAATGATTTTTGGCACTAGAGCACCAGGATCTCTTCCAGTTTCTCTCTCTCTCTCAATTTTATTTCCGGGTAGAACCACTTCAGGTAGGAGCCAAGAATGGGCAGGCAGTTATGTGGCAGAACTATCAGTACCATGCCCAGTGAAGTGGACTAGCATCATCATCATCATCGTAACCAATTAGTTTTTCAATCATCATAAATATATATATATATATATATATATACATATTTTTTAAGCAGTCATCACCAGCACCCTATCCATTTTTCTTTTTACATATGGATGAAATGTACAGGGTTCATAAAGCAAAGAGGAAACCAAACAGGAGAAACTAACCAACCGCAAGCCCACTGAACTGGTTCATACACTCATTCACTCACCATTCAAATCCCAGAATCTTCAGCACACACGCACATGCATGCACACAAACACACACATGCAAAACAATGGGTACATTACACATCCTTGCTCACTCCAACATTGACATTAAACCACTGACATTTAGATAATTCACCTCTCTCTCTCTCTCTTTCGAATCACAAACCACCACAACTTATTCCGACAGACCTCAACACCATTACAAACACCCAAAAAGATCCACAGACAAAGAAAAAGCAACAAAGTATGATAAACATCAACAGCATAGCCTAAGAATAGCCTTAACAATCTTGCATACACCTTATAAACATAAAAATCACCATCACCATCAACTGAAAAGATCCAGATACATAGAAAGCATCAAAGCGTGAGAAATAGCAGCATACACAATGAACAGTCTTGAGAACATTAATCTTCCAAAAAAGAATAATAATATTAACTCATTAAAAGTCTAGACAACTGGCAGTGATGTTAGAGGGCTTACAAATTTATACAACATATTCTGCTTAACCTAATATTGCGTACTGCACAAAATAATCTGCTCAAATAATATTGCTGATTTCTGGGCTATAATGGGTTCATTGACGATAGGGACCTGACAAGCAAATTAGTTCTTGCAAATGCCTAAGATAATACGGCAAATGGCTATGTGATTTGAAACAGTATATCAAAATAGTTCAGTCCACTGGGGCACCTCAGGATCTTTCCATACAACTTTAAACATCTGAAGATGACCATACAAATGCACATTTTCCCATACAAATAAGAAAAGTAAAAATAACATAATACAGTCCAACACATACATAACTGTAGTAAGTTTGTTTTCATCTGACAAAGGCAGCCAATTTGTATAACTTCTGCACCATATCATGTGTGTACATAATTCTAAAAGCCTTTGTGATGAGGTAGGGATGAGCCTCCTTGGTTACTCGTTCAATTAACTCTCTAGTCTGACAGCACCTGGCCATCAGTCATGCTAAGAGGTAATGAATCTCCATCAGGTGAAAACAAACTGACTACAGAATAAATCAAGAAAAATAAAGAAGCACCAAAAAACATACCCAAATCAATATATAAACGTGCAATTGGCCACAGGAAAAAAAAAAGTTAACAGAAAACATAAACTGCATTAACGACAAATGTTTGTACTGTATACAGTATATGAGGGGAAAATTCCCAACTGATTACTCTCTGACATAAATGAAGGGAATAAAGTGGGGATGTTTAATGAATGGAATCTACTCAGAATGGTTGTTATTCTTGGATATAAATGAAGGGAAACAGCTCAAGATGACCATTAATAGTTAACTAAGGATGCTCGTTATTTCATAATTTCTCAAAGCTATTCAGGTCAGTATTTTTTTTTTAAATTCAGAAAACAAACAGAAGACTTTAAGAAATAATAAAGAAAGGAGAGACTAATTCAAGAGCCGTTAATTTTGAGATTCCTGGAAATATTGCGTTTAAAAAACTGGAGATCATAGGCAGAGGGAAATTAAGGCTGAGGACGACTGTTTCAAAGTTGACCTGTTGCCAATTAAAATCTTCCAAACAAGGACTATAGGTGCATATTTTTTGGTATATTTTTTTCCTGTAGCAGACTATGCAGTACATAACAATGACATGGCAGTAATAAAATTGCAAAAATAACATACCATTACAAGAAAATAGGCATAAAAATATAACACAACAAATATCAATATTTCAGGCAGGATAATAAATGCAAAACACCTATTGTTATTGTTAGGTAAAAAAGCAGTATAGCTTATTAAAGTCCTTTAATTTGCCACATTTCTTTATATCTTTTGGGCCGATAATACAGGCTATTGTGGTGGTCGCAGGGTCATTTTCATTATTAAGTATCACAGTTAATGCTAGAGAAGTTAAATATTTGAATTTAATTAATCAACTTGGCTTAAAAGTGATTTGGAAAGGATGCAGAGCCACAGTATTGCTATTATATATGTCATGTCTTGCTCTGCTTCTGAGTAATGGGAATTAGGCCACCAAAGAACAAAAATCTCTGCCAAGTCAAGGTGGACAAACCAAATAATGTGCAACTCACATATTTCAGGAGGGTGGTAGTAGGTGTAGCAATAGCAGAAGCAGCTGGAGTCCAATGTCACAGGCCCAGCGGCAGCAGCAGCACCAACCAACCGTAGCGACAGCAGCAGCACCAACCAACTGTAGCGACATCAGCACCACCAGCCAGCCTCAGCGGCAGAAGCATCGCCAGCCAACTCCAGCAGTGGCAGTAGCGGCAACCAACCCAAGCAGCAGCAGCGCACCAACTTAATTCCAGCAGCAGCAGCACCACCACCACCACCAACCACAGCAGTAGCAGGAACAGCAGTGCAAGTAGCACAGGTGGCCTCTGAAAATGTGATAGGTTTTTAGGAGATATCTCAGGTATGTTGATGATTTAACCCTTTCTCTGTGGAGGAGTTCAATACTGATCTTTATTAAGCCCTACGGTATTAATGCTGGAGAGGGACACATTCACGTGGTGGCACCAACAGGACTTGGGGGTGGAACTATCTATCTGTCTATCTATTGCCAGATGCCTTAATCCTGTAAGGGATGGCCACAAAAAAATCGCCTCCATGTCACCCTGTCCCCTGCCATTTCACTACCCTGCTCCCTGCACACACCTCACTCTCTAATATACCTCTCCATTCCATCCCTCCATCTCATCCTCGGCCTCCCCCTCCCTCTCCCTCACATACACTCTCCTCATCAGTCTCTCACTCTCCATCCTCTCCACATGGCCAAACCATCTCAGTGTGTTTCTCCTAACACATCCTCTCACACCCACATCCACACCACAACACTCCTTTGCTTCCTCATTTGTCAGTCTGTCTCTCCATGTGACCCTACATGCTCCACTCAAATAACTAATTTCCACTGCTCTCACTCTTGACTTCTTTCCCTCCAACAAGGTCCAAACTTCACTTCCATACATTGGAGTTGGTATCACAATACAGTCCTTCCTCCAATTTTGCGAGAATATGGTCGACAAAAACCCTCGCAAAATCAAAATTCACAAAATTCAAACAGTTAAATTTATGAAATAAAGGCAAATTGGTCAACATCACCCCAAGGTAAGCACTTTTCCCCACTCTTTCTCTCGACTCTGCCTCTTAATTTTACGATGATAAATGAAACAAACACGAACTGATATACTGTACAGTGATATTAATGAGAAAACATCATAGATAAGAAACATTAAAAAAAAAAAAATGCATTTACACTGATGTGAAGATTGGTGTGGTGTATGGGACTGGTGGTGGGGCGAGGCTTGGCTACTGTGGCCCTGCGGGGCCTAAGTCATCACTATCACTGTCGGCAGATATTTCCACATCTTGCTGTGTTTTTTCTGCCTCTCTCATGAATCCCTCGAAGTCAGAATCGTCACTGGGGTCATCAGAATGAAAAAGGTTAGAGATGCTAGGATCACTGGCTGCTTGGGGAGGGGTGGCAGGATGGCTGGTCGATGGGGCAGGGTCTCTTAGGGTTCTCATGAATTTTGTGATTAGAGACTGCTTCCTCTTGTTAACCCCATCTCTGTGTAGGTCAGCATAAAAACGAAGGGCCCTATCAACACCGTGGCATGCTTCCTGAGCCCTAATTTGATCACATTTGTTGTTCACGATGGTTTTTTTCAGCTGGTCAATGATTGCGAGAATATTCGCCAGGATATGCATCGTTAATTCTCGGCTGCTTCGCTTTTATGCTGACCTCCACAGAGATGGGGTTAACAAGAGGAAGCAGTCTCTAATCACAAAATTCATGAGAACCCCAAGAGACCCTGCCCCATCGACCAGCCGTCCTGCCACCACTCCCCAAGCAGCCAGCAATCCTAGCATCCCTAACCTTTTTCATTGTGATGACCCCAGTGACGATTCTAACTTCGAGGGATTCATGAGAGAGGCAGAAAAAACACAGCAAGATGTGGAAATATCTGCCGAAATTGTGAGGGTCAGTGACCTTGGTTGGAAACAGGTGCAAACAAACGAGGCGGGGCGGAAGACCACTGAACTAGGAGGCTCAGTACGCCCAGTGAACCATGACGTCACTACTTGGGGTGGCAAAGTAGTGCGGGAAGACGACTCTCCCACCACTCGACCTCGCAATGTGTGTGATCGCTCGCAAAGTTCATAAATGTTAAAAAATACATGACTTTTGGAACTACCTCGCAAAATTAGTGAATCGCAAAGTTAAAATTCGCAAAGTTGAAGGATGTACTGTACTGTCATATAGTAACTTTTTCACTTCCAGGTTCACTGCCCTGTCTCTTATCACTGCTTTCAAGGAACCAACAACCTTTCTTCCTTGTTGTACCCTTCCAGGCACTTCACCCTCTAAACTTCCATCCTTACTCATCACATTACCCAAGTATTTAAATGCATTCACATTTTCCATTTCCTCCTCATCCAGCTTCAGTGGACATTCACTGGCTTCACTTTTCTCGAAGACTATAACTTTCCTCTTCCCTACATTCACCTTTAGATTCCATTTCTTACACACTCTCCCAAACTCTTCCACCAAGCCTTTCAGCTCCCCTTCATTTTCACTTAACAACACAATATTATCTGCAGTGCTGGGCTGGTGTGCAATGACTTGTGCAATGCTCAGTTGTCACCGTTGCACTCCCGTGAATATCATTTGTGCATTGCACACTGCACGAGATCTTGTGCAATATTGCATTCTTGCACATGAAAAGGCAGGTGCACAAGTGCAAATTTAGTTGCACTTGCACCACTAATTTTGCACTTGCACACCTGTCCTGTGCATGGTCTAGGGAGCTGCCCGCATGGCTGGACAAGGGATGGGGGAGACTCAGGTGGGTTGTGAAGGTTCTGGATTGTTGGGGGGAGGGTATTAGCATTATATAATTCTTAAAATGCTTCAACTGAGATGATGTATTTTAATATTTTTTAAATTATTATTATTATTATAATTGCGACATTGTAGGTGAGCAGTGTGTGAAGAATGATGATGGAAGGGTAGTGGTGAACAGTGAGGATATTAAAGATGCATGGAGAGAGCATTATAGCCGGTTGTTGAATGAGGAGTTTGATTGGGATAGAGGAGGTTTGGAGCCAGCTGATCCAGTGTTTGGCCCTTGGCCTTTGATTGACGCTGCTACTGTGAGTCACGCAATAGGCAGGATGCGGGTGGGGAAGGCGGCAGGTGTGTCTGGGTTGACTGCCGAAATGTTGAAGGCCTCAGGAGATACTGGGGTGAGGTTAGTCACTGATCTGATAAATATGATTATATATGAGTGTGTTGTCCCAGATGATTGGCTGAAGAGTGTAATTGTAAATGTGTACAAAGGAAGGGGTGATGCCCTGGAAAGGGGAAATTACAGAGGTATAAAGCTCTTAGATCAGATAATGAAAGTAAGAGTTCTAGAAGGTATGATTAGAGAAAGAGTGAATATCACTGAGATGCAGTTTGGGTTTATGCCAGGCAGGGGGACCACTGATGCCATATTCATTGTTCGACAGCTTCAGGAAAAATATATTGGAAAGAAAAGGGAATTGTATTTTGTTTTTGTTGATTTGGAAAAGGCCTTTGACAGAGTCCCTAGAGAGGTGGTGAAGTGGGCAATGAGAAAGCTAGGGTTGGAAAAGTGGCTGGTTAGGGTGGTTATGGCCATGTACAGTCGACCACAGAAGTTCGTCCCTCTCAGCTTGTGTGATACGAGCCTTTTGATCTGGGAACACTGTATGAGATAGAGTTGACAGGTATGGTTTTAAATGGCCAATATTAAAGAAATGTTTTCAGAGATAAGAACACATTCCCTAAGATAGTATTAATTTGCAGCAGGTGGGACAATAACGTTTTTGTGAAATGTATGACAAGAGTGTAGGAAGATTCTCCCTTACGGACACAGACGCACAGGATTATTTGGACTGGGCTGATGTTGCCAGCAAGTATTATTTGAAATATTATAGAACGTTTGCAGTCCTAAAGCTGAGGTTGCAAGAAAACATTAATTACAATGTCAGTTACACACTTAACAAACACAGAAACTGACACTCCACTTGCGAGTTCTGTTTTGCAAGTTAAACCACTTCCCTTCCTGACCTCTCTCTTCACTCGTCTCTCCTCTACCCAGCCATGCTTTGCCATCAGCCACATTTTATCGCAAATGCTGAAAAGCATATGTCTGTTGGCAGAGTGTGCAAAGTGATCAATATAAAAGTTTGTTAAATGAGCTTCATTTTCTC
>JAGKTI010011785.1:0-25705 GCA_018397915.1 Birgus latro | reverse complement strand
ATACAGTCAATTAACAGGTATTTGATGGCTTATTATACCGGGTATGTATTGAGAGTAGGGACCCAACAGAAGTACGAGACAAGCAGCTTCTTGTACCTAAGTCATATAGGTGGCAGATACTGAAGCTGGCTCATGAAGGACTGCTGTCTGGTCATTTTTCCCATCGTAAGACGGCAGGGAAAGTTTATCAAAAGGTCATTTAGCCAGCGATAGGAGCCGATATCGAGAGGTTCTGTAAATCTCGTGGGACATGTCAGAAATTAACTCATAAGGGTAGAGTAAAACCTGTGCCTATGTCTACGATGCCCCTCATATATAAACCACTTTCCTAGTTGGGCATTGATATCATTGGCCCAATACCTCCACTGTCCGACAGAGGACACCGTTATATCTTAACGGTGATAGACTGTGCTACCAGATTACCGGAAGCTGTCCCCTTAAAGGAGGCAGACACCATTACTGTTGCTGAGAGTTTGGTAGATAAATTTTCTAGGGTAGGTATTCCCAAGGAGATACTATCAGACAATGACCCACAATTCAGATCTGAACTCATGAAGGAGATTAATAAACTTCTCTCCGTAAAAGCTGTGCACTCCAGTCCCTATCACGCCGCATCCAATGGTTGTGTTGAGCGAATGAATGGCACTCTTAAGTCGATGGCTAAGCAAGGCATGTACTGATCACCCTGAAGATTGGGACCGGTACATCCCAGCAGTGTTGTCTGCATATAGAGAGATACCCAAAGACAGCTTAAAGTTTTCACCTTTTGAGTTGCTATATGCTCATAACGTACGGGGTCCCCTTACCATCCTACATGAATTACTCACTAATGAAAAACTTGATCAGGACCTTAGAAACTCCTACCGACATGTTCACGAGTTGCGTCAGAGATTGGAGGAAGCTGCTGAGCTGGCAATTTCCAATTCAAAGATCAGTGCACAAAAATATAAGGAATATTTTGACAAGAAAGCCAAGCCCAGAAGTCTATCTGCTGGAGATGAGGTACTACTTCTGCTACCTAGTAGCCATAATAAGCTAAATATGCAATGGAAGGGGCCTTGTGAGGCTGCAGAAAGTCATAATAATGTAGATTATGTTATTAGAGTTAAGGTAAGTTGAAACTCTTTCATATCAACATGCTAAAAAAATATCACAGGGGAGAGGATGAGAAAGAACAGTCTGGCCTAGTTCAGTCGGTTTGCACTGGTCTAATTGAGTTAGATGACACAAGCGAGGGAGACTTGCTGCTTGTAAACGAAGGCATAGGCAACAAGGTTGAAGAATGTAAAATTAACCCTGAATTGTCTCCAGAACAGAAGGAAGAACTGAAAAGGTTGTTAGATCTATACTCTGATGTGCTGTCGGATAAGCCTGGTAAGACTAGCTCCTTTACTCACGAAATAAAAGTTAACATCTTCCCTTCCAGTACATAAGAAACCCTATCCTGTGCCCGATCACTTGAGAGGCGTAATGGAGGAAAAGGTAGTGAAGATGCTAGAGTTAGGTAACCATCCTTTTCCCCATATTGTTCCCCAGTTGTTTTGGTTAAGAAGAAAGAAGGTTACTGGTTGTGTGTTGACTTTAGAGCCCTTAATGATATTACTCTGTTCGATGCGGAACCTATGCCTACTCGTGACGATCACCTCGCAGACTTTTTGGTGATAAATATATTTCCGAATTAGATCTTTGTAAAAGTTACTGACAAATTCCATTACACCCTGATTCAAGGATTCTAACTGCTTTTGCAACTAGCCAAGGGCTTATGCAGTTCACCAGGATGCCCTTTGGACTTAAGACTGCTTGTTCAAGCTTCATTAAGTTGATGTGGAAAATTCCTAAGGGCCTACAGCTCACATGCTGCTATTTTGATAATGTGGTCATTCACAGTAAGGATTGGCAAAACCACATGAGTGAACTTCGGAACGTCTGGGACTGACTCCGTGAGCATGGCCTTACTGCTGGGCCAAAGAAGTGCTTCCTGGGGTACAGTTATATTAATTATCTTGGGTATTCTTTAGGGAATAATACCACTCCTTATCGATTATCACCAACAAGGTGTTTCATTTGTAAAGCCCTGTGATACCTCATATTGTGGCCCTTATGGTCCCACGTCCATGCAAGACTTTTGCCTGTTAGTTTAGGGGTGATTTTTTCAAGCAGAGATTACGGATATGTACTGTATATGGTATATGACCCCTCCAGCCCAAAAAACCTCTCCTAAGTTGAACATAACCACTGAAGACACCAAGAATACGATGCAAAATATATTATAAGACTGAAAGTGTTAATACTGTAATTTTAAAAGGACAAAACAGAAAGTAAACCTTTCAGTAATGATCTTCCCTTCAAGAGAGTTTCATTACAGAGCAAGGTTTTGAAGATGAAGGTGAATGGTTACTACTGTACATTATACTGTATCCTTGAAAGTCATGGAATTCAGCCTCCCTATAACCTCAAGAATTAGTATTACTCATCATTTAAATTTGCTTTGCAGTTTACCAATAATCATACAGAAGCCATTCTCATTACTGAGTATGCAACATCTTAAAAGTTATTTCCCTCCCTATAACATCATCAACAAATGTAAGAACAAGTAAAACATGCATTGAATGGAAGAATTTAAAATGAACAGTCCATCCATCATCCAATCCTATGTTGCCCCATGAGAAGTATAGGAGCCCAGGGCTAGGCAAGTTGGTCCTGACATTTAAGATGAGAGTGACCAGCCTCACTCATCCCTGAGTGGCATTATGTGAGCAATAAACCCCAACCACCCCATGGATATAAACCCACACAGGCTCAATCCGATTGGAGCGCCTTATTACACACTAAACCACCAGGTGCCATAATTTGGTTATATGGTTACCATCCAGCGAGGTAAATGGTTTCGTGGTGCCGAGTCACCCAGAGGCAGAAGGAAGAGGAAAGAATGAAGAAAAGAAAGACAGAAGAGGGAGTGTAAAGTCACCTGTAGGCAGAAGAAGAAAGAATGAAGGAAAGAAAGACAGAAGAGGAAGGAAGGAAGGAAGAGGGGAAAGGACAGACACCCAAAGCAGCATTACATTGAGTGAGTGGATGGTGGGTGCCCCCACCTACCACCTTACACTGAGAAATACTTTACCAGTAAAATTAAGTTAAATGACCACTGAGTACTGACCATTCCAATTATGTACAGTACAATAGCATTAAAAACTCTTGCAGCTTGAAATTTCAAGCATCTGAATTGAAGCCATTCATGAGATGTAGAGCTGTAAAACAGAAAAAGCTGAAACTATGAATTTCATAACTATTAAAATTTCCTGGGTATACTGTACTGGAGACTAGAATGAAACGCCCCTTACTCCATCATTCTAAAATACTGGGAGGTTGAAATAAAAAAGTCTAACTGTATTATGCTTTTGTGGAAAATGTGTCAAGCTGGAATAAAAGAGCTGAACTGCAACATTTAAAACAGTGATACTCTGCAACAGCAATGTCCTTATTATCCCCTCCATAATACTGGGAGGCCAAATACATGGGCCAGAACCATTCTCACCTTTAAATGGGAGTTGCAAGGGGCGAGGATGCTGCTGTTGCTGTTCCTGTTGTTGTCGTTGCTGCCGGTCGTGTTCTCTCACCTCCCTGATCTGCTCCTGCTCAGTCAACATGTGGATCTTCTTGGCCATGGTCTGATACTGCTGCTCACTGATGTCCCCACAGTCATGCTGCTGAATCGCCTGCTGTAACATCATCTGCAGGAAAAATATTATGCTGTATACATGTGTTTTATGTATATTTATACATATGGTACATTATACAGATAGTCCTTGACTTACAACCAACTTCTTTATGGTTAATTTGCAGTTATGATGAAGGCCCTATATAGCCTTCACAAGTACTTTCAAGAAGTAACTGATGGACGTTGTCGTAAGCTGCATGCCAGGCAACCTTCCTGAGGCTCACTCACATAACAAACTGATTGCATTGCCAGCAGTGAATACCAGAAGTATAATATTTTACAGCTACAATAAACAGCTATGTTATACAATATATGAATGTACTGTTTATTGTTATTTGTTATTGTTTACAGTTACTCTTTACTGCAAAAATATGTACTTCACTGCATGACAGTTTGCTACCATGCATGCATTAATTTCATCTCAAAACCCAGCCTACAGTTTGCTTTCTTTCTGCAATAGTAAAGGAATGTATGGACCCTAATTGTGATGTACAGTTTAATGCTAGTCAGGGTTGGCTCATGCAGTTTAAAAACCATTTTCCCTTCCATAATGTCAAGGTGAGTGGTGCGGCTGTTTGTGCTGACATGAAGGCAGCTGAGGCATTCCTGAAGTTTTTTTTTTTTTTTTACTACTGTTCCATGATTATTTAAATACTGTTCTACATTTTGAGTAACGGTTATTTGCAGTATTCATGTATGTTATTAACATTAACTCCTACGTGCCAGGCATCGGTCAGGACCAATGCTAAAGGGGTGGATGCTTACCACCAGGTGTTGGTAAGAACCACAAATGTAATCCCACAACAACATGACTGCCCGCCATTTGATCCTGTCACCAACGGGCAGGGAGACAGTCCCGCCCCCAGATGCAAATGCTCATCAGTCTTCTCAGTAACTTGGCCACGTGTAGGGCAATGTCACAAGAATCCGCCTTGTACAATTCCGTTCCCGCCTCATGCGGACCCCTTGCATCATCCACCCCTGCTAAGCCTCTGCCCATGGATACAGCCATACCCTAATATTCGGCGCATCGATAACTGACAACTCGTGACACCAAACAAAGGAAATTCAAGGACTTTCCCACAATCCGAACTGTCACTGTTTTGCTAGGATGAACACTCCACTGCTCCCTAGGTTTGAAATGCACATGTCCGAATGTGGATGTGATGGTGCGTGTACTCTCATCCTCCCTGCAACCCCTCACTTCTCCCCCGTCCCCAACCGCCCCTCCACCAGGGAAAATGGCTATCTGTCTCCTCACTGAACGGTCGAAGTTGCCAAGCCGGCCTTGAGCCATGTGTTGGTAATACACTCTAACCCACCAGCTGTGCAAAAATGGCTGTGTTACCTCCATATCAAATGGTCAAAGTCGCCTGGCCAAGAAGAAGAGGGAAGGAGGGAAGAGGTGTGACAAACAAAGGCAGTGAAAGAGAGAGGATGGGAAGAAAAGGAACATGGGGAAGGGAGAGAGGGAGAATGTGTGGAAAAGAAGAAATGAAAGGGGGATAGAGAGGCTAGGGAGGAAGGGAATGAAAGAATATGAGAAGAGGGAGGGAGGGAAGATAAACTGTGAGAAGCAGAGGGACTGAAAAAAGACAAAAGGAAGGATGAAAATGAAAATGGAGGAGGGAGAAAGAGAGAGAAGGTGTGGGGAAGAGAAGAAAACAGAAAGGGGAGAGAGAGAAAGGGGAGGAAGTGAAGGAAAAAAAGAGAGTATGAGATGAAGAAGGTGGGAGGGAGGGAGAAGGTGTGAGAAACAAAGGGAGGGAAAGAAGAGAGAGGGAGGGAAGGAGGAAGAAAGTGAAGGGAGAAAAAAAAATAACAGTGGGAGAAATAAGAGAGAAGGGATAGAGAACTGGGAGGGAGGCAGGAAAAGAAAGAGACCATGAGAAGAAGAGGGAGGGAGAGAGAGATGATGATGTGTGAGGAGCAGAGGGAGGAAAGAAAAAGAAAATGGGTGAGGAAGAGGAAGAAAGGGAGGGGGAGAAAAGAAAACAAAGAGAGAAAGAGAGAGAGATTGGGGAGGAATGCAAGGAAAAAGGGGGCGAAAAGAGGGGGAAAGGAGGGAGGATAAGAAGCTGTGACAGTCAGAGGGTGGGAAGAAAATGATGCTGGAGGAGGGAAAGAGGGTGTGAGAAACATGAGACAGAAAGACTAAGTAGGGAAGGAATTTTGGAGAAGGAGGGAAAGGAAAAGAGGGAGAGTGTAAAGGAGGTACAAGAGGGAGGGAAGGAAGAAACAAAGAAAGAATGAGATGAAGGAGGATGCAAAAGATGCAGAAAGAGGAAGGGAAAAGAGAGTAAAAATTCAGACAGAAGGAGGATGTGTATTTACCTATTTGTATTTACCTATTTGTAGTATACAGGAATTGAGCTAAGCTCGTGTTGTCCCGTCTCCATATCTACATTTATCTAATCTAGTTTTAAATACATGAATGTTTTTCGCCTGCACCACCTCTTCGTCTAAGTCATTCCAAATACTTATGCTCCTATTCGGGAAACTGAACCTTTTGAGATCATTAAGACATCTACTTTTCCTCAACTTGAAGCCATGACCTCTTGTTCTTCCATCATCCAACACAAAAAGATCCTCTCTATCCACCCTTTCCACTTCTCTTACATTTCTAAATATCGTGATCAAGTCACCTCTTTCCCTTCTCTCGCGCAATGTTGGTAACTTCAGTTTTTCCAATCTCTCCTAGTAGGTGAGTTCCCTTAAACACGGTATCATCTTCGTTGCCATCCGTTGGACCCTTTCTAGTTTATCTATATGCTTCTTCAAATGAGGTGACCATACCACCGCCGCATACTCTAGTCTTGGTCTTATCATGGTCACTATCAACTCCCTCAACATTTCCTCATCCATATAATTAAAAGCCACTCTCATGTTGGTCAGTAATCCATAAGTTCCCCCAATAATTTTGTTTATATGCTTTTCTGGTGACAAGTCATCCCGAATAATCACTCCCAAATCTTTCTCATCCTTTCTTTTACTAATCATCTCATTGCCCATTTTATATGTCCAGTGTGGTCTTCTTTCACTTATACCCATTTCTAATACATGACACTTCTTGGCATTAAAGTCCATTTTCCAAGTCTGGCTCCAGCTGTGTATTTTGTCCAAGTCCTCTTGCAGTTCTTTACAACTATCAATACATTTAATATGTTTCATAATTTTAGCATCATCTACAAACATACTCATGTAACTATTCAAACCCTCTGGCAAATCATTTACATATATCAGAAACATTACTGGGGCCAAGACAGAGCCCTGGGGTACTCCACTAGTCACATTTCTCCATTGTGATACCTTGTCTCTTATTACTGTTCTCATCTGCCTTCCTATCAAATAATCTCCCATCCACTTTAATAGTTTCCCATGCACCCCTCCAAATGTCCTCAACTTCCACAATAGTCTCTTATAGGGTACCCTGTCAAATGCTTTCTTAAGATCCAGATAGACACAGTCTGCCCATCCCTCTCTCTCCTGTACGACATCTGTTACCCTACTGTAGAAACTTAGTAGGTTAGTAATACATGATCTTCCTTCCCTAAAACCAAACTGTCTTGGTGTTATCACTTCATTTTCTTCTAAATACTTTATCCATCTTTTTCTAATAACTTTCTCACAGATTTTACAAACAATACTGGTAAGTGACACAGGTCTATAATTAAGTGGATCCTCCCTATCTCCTCCCTTAAAGATTGGCACAATACTTGCTCTTTTCCAATCTTTAGGTAACTGTCCCTTTTCAAGCGAGGTTTTGATAATGACATAAACTGGCCACACTAACTGGTCAGCACATTCCTTCAGGATCCATCCAGCCACACCATCTGGTCCCATTGCTTTTCTCACATCCAAATCCTTCATCAGCTGTAGCACCTCATCCATGTCAACTGTAATTTCGGTCATTCTCATCAGCCTGGGTTCCATTTCAGGCTCCCTAAATTCGTCTTCCAATACATAAACTGACTGTAGCTTGTTGTTCATTATTTCACACAAGTCTTCCTCTCTTTCGTATGTTTCATCTCCATCCCTCAGTCGTATTATACTGTCCTTAACTTTCATTTTGCCATTTACAAACCTATAAAATAGTTTCGGCTCTTTTTTACAGTTAGATACAATATCTTTTTCGTATTTCCTTTCCTCTTCTCTCCGTATCCTTACATATTCATTTCTAACCTGCTTGTACTCCTCCCAAGCCCTTTCATTATACCTTCTTCTCACTTTATTCCATGCTTTTTTTCTTGCCTCTTGTGCCATCCTACATCTGTTGTTAAACCAATCTTTCTTCCTTTCCATAGCTGCAGAAAATTTTGGGACATACTTAGTAACTCCTGTTTTATATACTTCTATCAAAAACTCATATTTCTCATCAACATTTGTGATCATATTCATTTTACTCCATTCCACATTTTGGAAAAAGTTTCTCAGGGAAGCAAAGTCTGCCTTCCCATAATTGTATCTATTTTCTCTGTGTTTTTCATCTCTTTCTCCTTCCCTCACTCCTACCACGTCCATCTCAATTACCAGATGATCACTTTTACCAAAGGGGCAATGGTAGGTTATGTTCCTCACATCATTTGGGTCCTTTGTGAATAGTAGGTCAAGCTTGGATGGTTCATCAACACCCCTAATTCTTGTGTTTTCTTTGATCAACTGGGTTAACATGTTTTCCATCATCAATTCCATTAATTTATTTCCCCATGATTCTTCACTGTTCCCAGCATCCATACTTTCCCAATCAACTTCTCTACAGTTAAAATCTCCCATTAATATTATTCTATTTCTTCGTTCAATTAACATTTCTAGCCTATTAATGGATTCACTTATTAACTGTTCGTAATCTTCCTTTGTCCATGCCCTAGTTTTGGGGGGCATATAAAAAACTATTACATCCGTTTTTTCTCCATAATTGTCCTCTATTTCAACTCCCAAAAGTTCAGCCTTAGTATTTTCAATTTCTATATTCTTTATTCTTAGGTCATTATGGGTTAATATCACTATTCCTCCCCCAAATTTGCCTTCTCTGTCCTTCCTCCAAATCTTATAATTATTCCAGCCAAATAATTTTATATCGACATCTCGGGGCAATTTAGTCTCTACTAGGCAAACAATTTCAGGTTTATTTTCATTTAAGTAGTCTCCAATTTCCCCTTTCTTAGATATTAATCCATCTACGTTACTATACATGATGCTCAGATTTGCTGCACTGTTGTTATCTTTACTCGTTCTTCTCTTTTTCATATTCATATCCATCCCCTTTGTTTCCTTCACGTCTAGTTCTTCACATACCACTTCCTTGCCTTCATATCCATCACTCTCCAAAAAAAAGTTTTACGTTCTTCCTCTGTCCTCCTGTCATTTTTTTCCTTTACTTGGTCCTTCAAAGATTTTAAGACTTCTCTTTCTTCTTCATTCAAGTCTTTTCTTACTATAATATTTTCCATTCCTGCCTCTTTACTTAGTTTCCAGGTCACCTTAAGTATGTCATTTACAACACTTTCTGAAGACATCTTAACTCGAATTGGTCTTGCTTCCCCTTTCTTATATGGCCCTATCCTCCTTACTTCCTCAATTTCTTTTTCCCACTTGTTTCCTTCGGGATCGATCTTGTCCAATATTTGCCTCACCTGATTTGAGTCTCTCTCGAGTCTCACAGACCTAACTTTTTCTTCTTCCTCCCTGTTTCCAAATATTATCACACATCTGTTCCTTTCTACTGTTTCTCTCACTATTTTCTCTTTTTTCTTCAATATTTTCACTACATTTTCTTCCATTTTTTCTTGTTCATTTCCCTTTCTTCCTGAATAATTTCCCTTAAACTGACTACTTCTTTCTGTTCTTCTTCCACATGTGCCCACTTTGCCTTCTGCTCTTCTAACACACTACTTACCTTCTCTGTTTGGTTACTGCTTTCTTCTAGTTTTCTCCGTAATTCAATATTTTCTCGTTTTAAATTCTCTATCTCCTGGTTCGCTGTCTCATTGGCCTGTATCAAACTCTGTATAGTATTTTCGGTTTTTTCAGGCATGTCTCTTGATACTAGATCTTCCACTTTCTTTTCTAGACTACTAATTCTCATAATCAATGTTTTAACCAGGTCCATTACATTTGTTTCACTGTCAAATCCTGGGAATTCCGGTTCCCCAGTGTTTACATGGTCGGCCATCTTTAAGGTCGGTTGCAGTACTAAACTGAACAGCTGTTCCCAAAATTCCTATAAAAATATTCATGTATACTTAATGACAATAGTTCTTTACACTTTTGATGGACTATAATAACTGCAATACTTAAAATTATTAACAAGACTGGAGACAGGACAATTCCTGAAAACTACTTAGGGTTTGTTGAGGCGGTTTGAGACACGTCTTCTCGCTGTGGCTGCCACTCCGTGTGTGTGTGTAACTCACTGGGTCGGTCAGGATCGCTTGATGGTAGTGATCGTCAGCTTTTACCCTCCCGGAAGGGAGCTGAGAGCTCATATAGTCCGATCTATGGGCAAGGCTGTGACCTTCACACACACACACCCATCCCCTTGCTCAAGGGGGACAGTAACCACCCACTTCGTCAGTGAAACTTTTCGCAACCTGAGCGAGGTGCGAACTCCCGTCTACCAGATGGCAAGCGAGAACGCTACTACTGCGCCAGCGAGCGGTGTGTGTGTGTGTGTGTGTGTGTGTGTGTGTGTGTGTGTGTGTGTGTGTGAGAGAGAGAGAGAGAAAGGTGGTTTGTCTCTCTCAGGTCTCAGTGGCACCATCTCCCTCATTTATCTCCTTCATTACTCCTCTCCTTTGTTGAGTCAGCGCTGTCAGACACGTCTCTCTCCCCATCCATCCAACCTCCCCCACCCCCACTAGCGTGCTGCCTGACTGGCCCTCACTCTCCACTCTCACTGTGTCTCTTGCCCTGAATGCATCTCACTACCACACCTCCCACCACCTTACCTTCCTGCATATGTGATGTTTGATGTCACATTTTTTAACAATAGTATTGTTTATGAGGACAATAACATTACCTATGGTGTTTCTGTGTCAGTCTATCAACTGGCGCAATCGGTAGAGAGGTGGCCTGTAGCCCGACAGACCCAGGTTCAAATCCCCGCTGGGGCAGGGAACAGTTAAAGGATTTGAATTTCATTAAATCAGGCTTTATTGATCTACCAGAAGACCCGCCGACACGTCGCAAAAATACCTCCACTAATACCAATACACCAGTCCTGTATGAGACAGCCCTAGTATGTATTCAATATGGACGGTGGGTGTTAGCGCCAAAGGTAAGTTTGATGCTATTCAGAATATTAATCTCCCTAAAACTAAGTCTCAGTTAAGATCATTCCTTGGGACCATTAATTTTTATGGGAAGTTCATCCCTAATGCTTCTACTCTTATGGGCCCTCTATTGAACATGTTGAAGGAAAGCAGTACTAATAATCTTCCTCAGACTCCAAGTTTGGGGGAGAAGTTTTTTGAGTTGAGAGAGGCCCTGGCTATAGAACCTATCCTAACTTTGCTGGACCGTACTAAGACCTATTTCCTTAAAACAGATGCAAGTAATGAAGGATTGGGTGCAGTTTTACTTCAAGAAGCTGGTGGAGTGTTGAAGCCGGTTCCTATGCAAGACCGAAGTTACTAGATCGAGAGAAGAGGTATTCTACGATAGAGAAGGAGTGCTTAGCAGTTGTGTGGGCATTAAAGTATTTGGATTTCTATCTGAAAGGTAAGAAATTTACCCAACAAACTAACCATCAACCCCTGACCTACATTCGTAACATGCAGAATTCGAATAGTAGATTAATGAGATGTGCATTGGAATTGCAACCATATGGGTTTGATATCGAGTATATACCTGGAAAATACAACGTCATTGCTGATGTAATAAGTAGGCCGTGACAGGCCGAAGAGGAACTATCTCTGTCCTAAGTGAATGTGACTATACCCTGTGTTGCCTGCTTATATCAAGCTTAATATAAGTTTGATTGGGGGGATGTGTCAGGGTAAGTCACACTGAACTAGGCTTGGTGTCTCAGTTTGGTATCATTGTTTTGTTTCAAAGTTGTCAGTTGGCTTCGGTTTCGCTCGAATGGTCTGAATAGATGTTCGAGGCTTTGAGGGTTGAGGTTTCTGTAGTCTCAGCAGAAGTGTTGTTAGCTGATAGATAGCAGTGGTGGGTTAGTATGTTCCAGACTGGCGTCAGGACAGCTGCTCTCTCTCTACTGCGTGTTCCCATCCTTTCTAATTTAGAGTAAGTGTTACTTTATTTTTTCTTCACTTCACTGCTCCTTCTTCCCTTAAACTTACAATATGTGTTACTTTATTTTTTCTTCACTTCACTGCTCCTTCTTCCCTTAAACTTACAATATGTGTTATTGTCATATGGTTTAAGTGTGCTTGTGTGTACGTGTGTATGTTGTGGATAGGTCTTATGCAGTTTGTATACAGTACATGTATGTTTTGACAGCGGGATGCAGTGACGTAGTGGCGTAGCACTGTTAGCCTGGACGACTGCCGCCTCTGGTAGAGACGCAGTGGTGTAGCTCTACTGGCTAGGACGACTGATGCTTCCTATAACTTTAACATCCCTCACTAACCTCCTATCAACCCTCCTGACCAGAAAATAATCTGACTGATATTGTCCTCAGACTTGTACGTAATGAACCTACTCACCCCTTTTCTAAAATTTGTGTTGAACAACAATCATGTCCACTGCCTCCCCAAACTCGAGTATTCTTTCCCCTTCCGCATTTCTCACACCATATGCACATCCTCCATGGACTCCTTCATAACCTTGAGCTGCTTCACCAACATGGCCAATTAAATCCCCTCCCAGAACCACTACCTCATCATCACCCATGCCACTCACTACATGTATTAAATCATATCAAAACATATCCTTCTCTGCGTCATCCAACCCTGCCTGTGGAGCATATGCCGATATAATTGCAATCATTTTCCCACTGATCAAAATTTTCACTACCAATATCCTAACGCTTACTCTCATAACATTCATAACATATTCCACCCAATTCTCCGCAATCAACACACCCACATCCCATATCCATCAGTCCCCTCCTGCCAAAACAACTTCTAGTATCAATCCTTCCCAACAATCCTTCTGGCTGATCCACCCCCGTACCGGACTTCCTGCAAACATGCCACATCCACCCACCTCCTACCAAATGCCTCAACGACTTCTCCCGCCCATCCCCTCAAACTTCCCACATTCCACGAACCCACTCTAAATCTCCTGGGTGATTTACTGTCCTCAGGCTTGCTTTGATGCTATACCATGTATAGTGTATTTATGTTTTTTTTAATTCATTTTTTTTTTTTATATGTCTGACTCTGGGTAAAAGCTATCAAGGCCCAGCAGTCCTACATACCATACACCTCTACATCTTTGTGTCTCAAATATGAGTTACAAATGCACAACCTCCTCTCATGACACATATCCTTTAGTCACTTCCCGTTATCATTTTCTCCTGGTACTCCCTTACAACCCGTTCTGTGATGTTCAGGACCAATGCCTACTCTTCCATTCACATCACCCATCACACTTATATGAGTACATAATCGTAAATATCGTCAGAAACTAAACCCACCACTATGCCTCCCGAGGCCTTAAGTATTTCAGCTGTCAACCCAGACACACCTGCCACTTTCCCCACTTGCTTCCTGCCTATCATCCTGCTCACAGAAGCAACATCATTCGAAGACAAAAGACCAAACACTGGATCTCCGGACTCAAAACCTACCCTGATCCAGTCATTCAGCAACCGGTTATAATGCTCCCTATAGGCATTTTCAATATCCTTACTGCCCAACATTACCTTTCCTGCATCATTCTTCACACACTGCACACCTATGATATCCCTGTTTTCCCTCTTCGTCTGATATGAGACCTTAAACGCCATATTCTTTTCAGTGATATTTACGTTGTCCTGTAAGTCTCCGACACTCACTTTATACCTCCTTTCTGGCCCTACATGTGGCAAATAATTATTCTTCTTTATGACCACACCCTTTCCATTCACAGAAATGCCTCTCTCCTTACACCGAACTTCTACACCCTCATCTTGACTATTTCTGGTCTGCCCCTCACAACGTTACGCATGACATTCAGACCTCTAACCCTCCTCACCCAACTATCATTATCCATCCTCTAAAATTACGAAATTCATCTCAACTCAACCTATCCCATCATGTCGCTAACATATTCAAATCCTATCACTGTGATCATCTCACTTTCTCAATTTTAACCTGCCCCTCCCCCCAAAACAACTATCATCATAGGATGAAATGTACTCCAGCACATCATCATCTCTGCTGCTTTGTGCCTAAAATTATCCTCCACTTCTACTGATCAAGTCTGAATACCACACAAGTATCATAAGAGCACAGCGATAGAAGACAGAAGAGGACAGGACAGAGAGAAAGATTGGAAACAAAAAGGCCCCTTTTAGTCACCTCTTACGACAAGCAGGGATACTGGGGAAGTATTCTTTCCCCCCCCTCCCCCAGGGGGTCCACACACCCAAGACAAATTACAACATTAATCCCTTCCCACCTGCAGCTTCTCTCTGATCTCATACTATTTTTGATTTTTTTTTTTTTGTCCGGTCTATTTCTCACAACACTACCCTCAGTATTCACATCTCACCCTCCCAACCCAGTTGTCAACCTCCATCCTCTCTGGCATCATTAAGGCCCTTCTTATCACATCACTAAATAATTCAGGTCCCATTCTTCCTCTTCACTCTTTGCTTACAATCCTAACCCCACCAGGCCTGTCATTCAAGGACAAACTACATATCCATCTGCACATTTCATCTCTGTATGTTTCATCTTATTAATACCCTCTTCCATAATAGCTGGTCTCAATGCTGTACAGTATTACAACTCCCTTTTCTTTCTTACATAATTCTCCTGAAGCTGCCCTATCATACTGTACTGTGTGGTTTGTAAAGGCTCTAACATGCATGCACGCCTTACCCTACTTCACCTAATGGCAGCTCTCAGCGCTGGTCAATCTCTGGCAGCCTCCCTATTCAGTCCCGTAACAATAAGGTCGGATTCTATGACCTTGTCCCACGTATTTTTCAGTCTGCCTCTCACAATCCTACCCCCAACGTTCTCATTTCTCACTTTCCGCGCCCAGTTGTTATCCTCCATCCTCTCCATGCACAAACGATCTCAATCTATCCCTCCTCATCACAGCACGAATACATTCCAGTCCCAACCTTCCTCTCAACTCTTAAAATGCAAATCTACAACCTTCCCCCTAGGTCACACATTCACGGAAGCACTACACATCCATTTCAAAAATCCCGTTCATGTCGTATACTGCATAATAGTTTTTCAGGTTACCCTTCACTCTTTCGTTCATTTGGTTGTAAAAGTTCCTAACTAACTGCAGTCATCAGCCTTGATTACCTACCAAGTCCTGGTCCAGTATTTGCAAGTAGTACTGCATCATCAGCATACAACAAATTTGAGATATTCCATCCATCACAATCATTACCAACCTCATCCCCCTCTCCATTACTCATGTTTTTACTTCTCGCATCACTCCATCCATATATATATTGTATTGAACAACAACGGATAAATCCCACAACCTTGTTGCACACCCACAACGATCGTGAACCATTCACTTAGATGCCCATTAACCCTTACACATACTTCACTACCATCAAAAAAACTCTTAACGGCACCTAGCAGCTTACCATCTAAACCGTCCTTGTGCATAACCTTCCAAAATCCTTCTCTCTCCACTGTGTTGCATGCTTTATCCAGATCCATAAACTCCTTATGGTCCTTCTCACAAGCCTTCCCTGCCATCTGCCTCACTGCAAATATTTGATCCACACATCCTCTGCCAGTCCTAAAGCCACCCTGTTCATTACTCACTAGGACTTCTGATATCTCTCTTTCTCTATAGTAATTGTTCCATATACCTTCCCTACCACACTCAATAAACTTTTCCCACAATAATTCTATTCATCCAGCCTTCTTACATATCTCCAACAAGCACTTCACTCCACACTCTCCACTACACTTAATCATCTCTGCATACACCTCATCAACCCAGCTGCTTTCCCTTTTTTCAGCCGCTTCACAGCACTCTTCATCTGTGCGAGTGTCACGTCTCCTGGCACTGCATTCCTTCTCTGCACACCTCCAAAACCAATCATGTTTACAGCTGCTCTGTACTCTCCATTCACATTCATCAGGCTTTTAAAATATTATTTTCATCTGGTCCTTACTTCATCACCATGGGTTAATAATCTACCACATACATCCCTCACACAATCACATTCTGCTTTCTCTTCTACATTTCCGCACCTCTATCCAGAATAACTTCCTATTGTGAGAGCAGTTTGCATTCATTTATCTTCCTAAATCATCATTTACCTCCTCCTTTTTCCTCTTCACTATTCTCTTTACGTGCTTCTTGCTCTCAATATATTCAGTTCTTATTTCAACTGAACCCCTGTCCTGCAACCACTCTAGCCACTGCTTCCTCTTTTCCTCCACTGCTCTCTTAACCTCATCATCCCACCATGCCGTACCATTCTTCTTTGTTGTTACTCATGCCACAACACACACACCGCTTTAGCATTCCTAACTAAGCAACCCCTAAATGAACTCCACAAGCTGTCCAGATCCATTTAATTCCAATTCACTGATTCTCCCTTACTTTGGTCCTGTATTCATCTGCCATATCTTTAACCCTCAGCTTCTCAACTTTCAATCTTTCTCCCAGACTGTTCCTCTCTCTCCTGATCCACCTCACTCCTCTCACCATAATCTTGCATACCACAATCATATGATCTGACAGATCTCCACATTATACTCTCATGGCCCTCATTCAGCAACCATTCCCAGCAGCAACCACCCTACGAGCACTTAATCAATCACGCTATTTTCTGCATGATCCCCATTACCTCCCGTTTTCATTTTTGAAGACTCAAACATGCTTGCATGTGTCGGCCTTGATCACCTGATGGTGGCTCTCCAAGCTCGTCGATCTTTGGCAGCCTCCCTGTTCAGTCCCTTAACCCTAAGATCACACTTAATGACCTCATCCCACGTCTTTCTCGGTCTACCCCTCCCCCAATATTAACACTTCTCACCCTCTGCACCCAATTATCATCCCCCATCCTCTCTACATGTCCATACCACCTCAGCCTACCTCTCCTCATCACAACACCAACACACTCCAGTCCCATCCTACCTCTCAACTGTTCCATAGTAAACCCAACCCACCCCAGGTCTTGCACGCAGGGACGCACTGCACATCCACCTAATCATTGTCATTTTTGGACGTTTAAGCCTGCGAATATCCTCTTCCTTTACTGCCCAGGTCTCACTACCAAACAGCATCACACTCCTAACACATGCTGCATACAAAGACCCCTTGGCACGTAAGGAGAGTCCTCTCAATGTCAGGAAAGGCAACAGCTCCCTGAACTTCTTCCAACCACTTCTCACCCTAGCAACTGAGTTAGCTCATGCCCCACCTCTGGCACATAACATGTCTCCCAAATAACAAAATTCTTCCACACACCCAAGAGACTCACCTGCAAGTTTAACCCTCTCACGCCCAACAATCTCCACCTGCCCTCCCTGACACGCCGCACACATAAAATCAGCATTATCTCGCAGTCTACCTATAATTGGTGGTAGGTGGTGGCAACCATCATCCACTCACTTGATGTAGTGCTGCTTACTTCTTTCTTAGCCTTTATCACTCTTTTTCTGTGCCTGCCCTCCTCTCTCCCTATTTCTCCCTTCTTTCCTGTCACTTCTAATTGCTTTCCTTTCCTCTACAGGTGGCTTTACATTGAGTGACAAGCGAAATGGTTTCCTGTAGGCCAAGAAACCATTTACAATGCTGGGTGGTAACCATGTAACCAAACTAAACGTGCTCCCTACGTGTGAACAAGTGGGTTGGTGGAGGGTTAGTGCCCCTCCCCGTTAAACAAATAACTCAAAGCAAATGGCCACCCCTTACGGGATTATGGTGTCAGGTAATAATCTAAATAAAACTACCTCTAATACCACTACATCTCCTGTGCATCCATTTATCACAAACACTGCACAAGATGGAATTACTTCCCACACCTTTGTGGCAAACTGCACATGGCCACTCTCCCTCTCCTCTGATTGTACCGCCACCAACCCTAGATATCATCACTTTTGTTTTATCTGCATTTACCCTTAAGCCCATGTGCCCCATACCATCTCTCCAATTCATAAATCTTTCCTCTGCCTCCTTTTCATTCTCTGCAATCAACACCAAATCATCAGCTACAACATCTCCCACGGGAGTCCATCTCTGAAGTCACGTGAGAGGGCTTCAAGTACCATGATAAACAACAAGGGACTCAAAACTGACCTCTGATGCACACCAACATTTACGAAAAACTCAGCACTCAAAACTCCATTCACTCTTACCTGGGTGCGAGCACCCACGTACATAGCCATAATAATCTATCTGACCAGAAAATAATCTATCTGAATGCAATTGTCCCCAGACTCATACATAATCAAACTATCTATCTATCTATCTATTGCCAGATGCCTCAATCCCGCACGGGGTGGCCACAAACAAATCGCCTCCATGTCGCTCTGTCCCCGCCATTTCACTACACCGCTGCCAACTCACATCCCCCTCTCTCATATACCTCTCCACTCCATCCCTCCATCTCATCCTTGGCCTCCCCCTCCCTCTCATCCCCTCCACCTCACTCACATACACTCCACATGCTCCTCTCAAATAACTCATTTCCACTGCTCTCACTCCTGACTTCTGTCCTTCCAACAGAGTCCAAGCTGCTCACTCTTTTTCTAAAATGTGTGTTGCACACAATCATGTCCATTGCCTCCCCTAATTCGAGTATTCGTTTCCCTTTCACACTTCTCATACCATATGCACATCCCCCATGGACTCCTTCATAACCTTGAGCTGTGTCACCTTCAAGATCATTTAAGTCCCCTCCTAAAACCACTATCTCATCATCCCCCATACCACCTACCACACGTATTAAATCATCCCAAAATCTATCCTTCTCTACCTCATCCAACCCTGCCTGTGGTGCATATGCCGATACAATTGCAATGATTTTCTACCAATATCCTATCACTGAGATTTTCTACCAATATCCTATCACTGACTCTCATAATATCCATAACATATTCCACTCATTTCTCTGCAACCAACACACCCACACCCCCATATCCGTCATCCCCTCCTGCCAAAACAACTTATAGTAGCAATCCTTCCCAACAATCTTTCTGGCTGATCCACCCCTGTACAGGACTTCCTGCAAACATGCCACATCCACCCACCTCCTACTGAATGCCTCAACGACTTCCCCTCTAACATCCCACATTCCATGAACCCACTCTAATCCCTCTGGGTGATTTACCGTCCTCAGGCTTGCTTTGATGCTTATACTTGTATTTAGTCACAGTCAGAAGAGATAAAGTGGGGGGTAAACATTCCACAGGCCCCACCCACTGCACAGTCCAAGGTCCAGGCAATGGATCTGGGACCCCTAGCCCATCAGCTTACCAGTGGCTGGTATCATCTGCAAACAACAGTACAGGGAGTTTCAAACACTGCCCTCTCTCACTATGGCCGCTCCAACATCCACTGCCCGACCCTGTATCTTTTTTATAACCCGCTTATGTGTGCCCCCCAGCTATCGCCACCTCTCAGCCAAGCCACGTGCTACTGTAGGCCTACACATCGTGTAGCACAAGGCCAACTTTGCGCAAGTGTGTTTGTTGTGTTGTTGCAATGATTTACTGTACGTGAGTAATGCTGCCTGTCCTGGTGTGATAGTGTTTGTTTTGGTCTTGGAGACAACTTGGACCGACACAGGAATTATGGTGGGTTGTCATTTTTATTTCAGTCTTGGATAGGTGACTTTGGGAAGTTGAGTTAATGTAACCCCCCTTTTATAATATGCTTCAATCTCCCAATTTACGATAAAATTGTTAACCGTTAAGGTATGACGTAACCCCATCATAAAACGAGTACAGTAGTGGCTGTATTGCCGTCGTACTGAATGAATCAACTGGGGTTCCTACAAGGCCATAAAAATTAACTACCCGGTAGTTATTAGCCAGACTAAAAGCTCTGTAGGGTAAATTTTCAGCAAATTATCTGTAAGGTATACAGTAATACCTCAATATATGATACCCCTAGATGCGATACCCTGGCTTAACGACGGGGATAGGAATTGCACCATACCCCTCCTAACAATGGCCAAATCCCGGTTCAACAATGGGTTTTGATTTTTCTTACCAATTTTGATGATATTTTACACTAAAACTGTGTGTTTAGGTTGACTTATAAAGTGCTTTTAGACCTTAATTAATTTAATTAATGTGTTTTAGCCACAGGTGGGGTAAACACTGTCATTTTGGGGTACAGTTTACTGAGCTTGATTTTTTCGAGACGTATATTTGATGATATTCAGATTATATATGTTGGTTTAGGAGAGTTATTTACAGGTGTTAGGCTTAGGTTAGCTTCTTTGACAGCTGTTAGGCCATTTTGATTGTCTTCAAAACCTGTTTTTGGGCTCATCTGGGTGGGTTTGGGATTTGGTTTGGGGGGAAACCCAAGGCTAGTAAATGGTCCACATTGAAATACATGTAAAAGTACCCCGATATACAATACCCCACCTAACGATGGGGTTTTACCTAACCAATTAGATCGTTAAACTGGAGTATGCTCGTATTATCAATACGTTATCACAAACAAAAATTCATATATACATGTACAGAATACAATATCTATGTATACTTACTTTGCTCTATGTTGTCTCACAACAGACAAGAAAAACGGATAGAGCAGCTACCAGTAGTTACCAGCTGATCCCAGTACGTATACTGTAGCAGCATCCACTTTGGCTGAAATTGGTTGGAATGAATAAGCTACCTATGTAGATTTCCAATTACATCCTAATAACTAAACTTTCTAGAATTGGAAAAATTCTAAATGATTTCTGCATAATTAATACTGGAAGTCATTCACAATTTACAGACAAAATTGGTTGTACTGATGGAAAGTAGTACATTCATGGGGTGGGCAATTAAAAATTGGAGGGATGGAGTGGAGAGGTATATGAGAGAGGGGGGGTGTGAGTTGGAAGCGGGGTAGTGAAATGGAGGGGGAGAGAGCGACATGGAGGCGATTTGTTTGTGGCCACCCCGCGTGGGATTGAGGCGTCTGGCAATAGACAGATAGATAAAAAACATGTACTGCAGTGTTTCAGGCAGAAATGTCATAAATACACAACAAAAGGGCACGTCTTTTTAGCACAATGAAATTTAGTAGGAAAAATAAGTGTGTATATATATAGGTTTCCATTTGTCACTAAAGTATTATTGTTTGGGCATGTTAGTATATTTTTCTCTCTGATTATTAAGCACCACAATTCAATAAAAACCACTCAGAGAGCTTATGAGGTTATTTTTGGTTAAGTTGGGGTACTTTGGGTTACGTTAGTGATCCAAAGCCCATTATGGTACGGTAGATGGTACTGTACAGACGCAGCAAATAGTCCTTTATCAGGCTGTGATGGAAGCCACGGCCACCACAGGGCTAAGCGTCCAAACACGTGAAATACACACAACATTATTGTGTTCATTCACCTATTAGTATTACCAGTAGCGGATGTTTCCTACAGTATAGCTGTACCGTACCAAGATCAATATAAAGCGTTCTATGGATCTTGGACAGCCCAAAGATGCACGCTGGCTGACTCCTTTTATAGAAATTGGGTTGTACACCCTAGCAGCGGGACCCACGTTTTTCCATAATGTAAACAACACCTGTACTAATTACAAACATCTACTTAAAATGATTGCTTCTATGGAGTTGGAGATATTATTTTTGGAACTATCTATCTATCTATTGCCAGACGCCTCAATCCCGCACGGGGTGGCCACAAACATATCGCCTCCATGTCACTCTGTCCCCTGCCATTTCACTGCCCTGCTCCCAGCTCACACCCCCCTCTCTCATATACCTCTCCACTCCATCCCTCCATCTCATCCTTGGCCTCCCCCTCCCTCTCGCCCCCTCCACCTCACTCACATACACTCTCCTCACCAGTCTCCCACTCTCCATCCTCTCCACATGGCCAAACCACCTTAATGTGTTTCTCCTAATGCTTCATATCACGTCCACAACCACACCACAACACTCCTTCATTTCCTCATTTGTTAGTCTGTCTCTCCATGTGACTCCACATGCTCCTCTCAAATAACTCATTTCCACTGATCTCACTCCTGACTTCTGTCCCTCCAACAGGGTCCAAGCTTCACTTCCATATGTTTGAGTTGGTATCACAATACTGTCATGTAACAACTTTTTCACTTCCATGCTCACTTTCCTGTTTCTTATCAATGCTTTCAAGGAACTAGCAACCTTCCTTCCCTGCTGCACCCTTTCAAGCACTTCACCCTCCAGACTTCCATCCTTACTCATCACACTACCTAAGTACTTAAACACACTCACATTCTCCATATCCTTCCCATCCAATCTCACTGTACATTCACTGGCTTCACTTCTCTCGAAGACCATCACTTTACTCTTCCCTACATTCACCTTTAGATTCCGTTTCTTACACACTCTCCCAAACTCATCTACTAAGCCTTGCAGCTCCCCTTCATCTTCACTCAACAACACAGTATCATCTGCAGACAACAGTACAGGGAGTTTTAAAACACTACTCTCTCTCACTAGGGCCATTCCAACATTCACTGCTCTACCTTTTATCTCTTTTATAACCCCATCCACATACAGATTGGACAACCATGGAGGCATGATACATCCTTGTTTCAATCCAACCATCAGATAGAAAAATTAACTCAGTTCACTATCCGCACGCTCTCCAGCCTTAGCACGCTCATACATACTCTTCACTGCCTTCAACAACTTCCCATCTATTCCATATATTCTTAATACCTTCCACAATCCTTGTCTATCCACCCTGTCATATGCTTTCTCCAAATCCATGAAGGCTGCATACAACTTCTTGCCCTTCTCTAGAAACTTTTTCACTAAAGATCTAAGAACGAATATCTGATCTACACAACCTCTTCCTTTCCTAAAACCTCCCTGTTCTTCTCCAACTAATTCCTCTGTTATTTCCCTAACTCTGTCAATAAGTATCCTACCATATACTTTTCCCATGATTACCACACACCTCTTTTTCCCCTTTTCCTTTGTACAGAGGAATAATTATACCTGACTTCCAATCCTCCGGGACTCTACCCTCCTCCCAAGCCAATCTGCACACCTTCCACATCCATTCTATTACTATCTCTCCCTCATACTTCAGCATTTCACCACACACTCCATCAATTCCTGGGGCTTTCCACATTTTAACTTTCTTCATTGCTTCCACCACTTCCATCCTACTGATTTCTTCCTCTCTTCTCACAACCCTCCTTCTCCCAGCCATGCCCCAGCCACTTATACTTGCATTACTTTCATTCTCTATGTTCAACAATTCATTAAAGTGTTCTCTCCAACAAATACTGGGTACCTATATTTTTGTAGAAACAATAAGCTAGTGTAAATATTACACAGGAAGAAGAAAAAAAATCCATGCATAAAGCAATAAATGAATTGTATACAAAATGCACTTATGTCAAGAAAATCAAATTCAAACTACACACTAACCAAGCACAGATATAAATTCAATAAATCGCCATTATTTCAGATTAATCAAGGGAGGGGATATTCTTTAAGTTCTGTCATCCATGTACAGAGCAATATATATGCACATACCAATGTATTAAAACCCCAAAACACCTGTACAGAAAAATTACTTGTATCAGAGGACTCACTATCACTGTTGCCAACCAAACCAACAAGCACCAAACCATATTAACTTCTCTTAAGATGAGAGGATAATACTCAGAAACATTCAGAAATTACAACTTGGTGACTATAATTTTCAACAAAGCAGAGCTAAATAAGAGTAACTGCATTATCCAACAATGTGCAACACCTCAATGCCAACAATTTGACACACCTATTACAATGAGCAGTTCCTTTACTGAGTAATAATGTTCCTCTCTGTCAAGTGTGATGTAACTAAGGGAAGCAGTGTTGCATTGTACTTAGTAAAAGGTTCCTTCTAACACAAGGTGTTCCAATCAAATTTATATCAACTGTAAAATGAATACCCTATGTACAATACAAGAACACCAAGCAGACTACCTCACCATGATGTTGCTCTCTTTGGCCCAGGACATGAGGGACTGAAGGGGTCAACTTGCTCCAGATGAGAGTATGCAGGAAGCTGGATGTCTACAATATACCAGTGCCTCAGTCAAGAACTGTAAAGTACTGCATTACTGAATGATCCAAAGAATTCATTTCACAGAGTTAATCTTCTACTTTCTGAACAAAATAGCCATTAACAATTAAGACTGTGACAATGGCTGCAGAAAAACACAAAAATAACATCACAGCATACACATGATAATTACAAGAGAGAAGTATGAAGTGACAGATTTTCATAATACATTAAAGAACATAAACCGTGATTCTGGGCATGATGAAATGGAAGGACAGAGCTAAAACTACAATATATTATAAATGATGTAAAATGGCCTGTAGCAATGTGATGAATATAGGAAAGCACTAATCCCATGTACAATTTTAACTGCAGTAGCTAGATTAATTCATTCATTCATTATCCAAACCTATGTTGCCCCACAAAGGAGCGTAGAAGCCCGGGGCTAGGTAAGTTGGTCATGACATTTCAGATGAGAGTGACCAGCCTCACTCATCCCTGAATGGCATTATGTGAGCAATAAACTCCAACCACCCCTGGGATATAAACCTTCACCGGCTCAACCCGATTACTGAGGAAGAAGTTACTTCTTTTACAAGAAGTTACTGAGGAAGAGGGCCTAGCATATTTTGGAGGATTTCTAGCTCAGATTTCCTCAATATGGCTACCTCTGTTCAAAGGCATCAAACAAAGAAGACACATGGATTGGTCCAATTACCAGAGGAAATGAAGAATTGATGAAGCCTAGCTTTGAACTCCTAGAAAAATTAAAAATGATGGTAAAGTTATTTATTTGTCATCATGGAGCTATTAGTCCTGCAACCTGAAAAAGCCACAGTCCAGAATTTAGCCAGTCAAACTGCTGAATTTGTTTCTCTGCCTGATGAAGGAATCACTTACTTTGTTCGCTGTTGTATGTTTTTTAAAATGCAAATACTGAATAAAAAAAATCATTTAATCCAGAAAAACTAAATAAAATGAGTAATTTCATAAGATAATAAATAGATATAAAAATATACTGACTGACTGATTGCCAGACAGACAGACAGACAGAGATTCATGTTCAGTGAACTTTAAGTATGTCATGAGATAATTTTCTAGTCAGTATGCTTAAACACTGTTTCAAAGCTTATATTCACATGAGCAGGGTATGACTAAAACCAATAAAGAGTTTGACTAGAGATTAGTATGTTATTTGCCTCTTTTCTGACATGCAACCACATGTTAAGATATGACAGGAAAAAAAAAAAAGAAATTTTATTGTGTAACAATGTTAGGTATGAGCTGGGATGTGGGAGACGAGAGAGGAGAGCGTGACGTCATCACAAAGGAGCTGGCATGTTTTCTTTCGCTCCCGGGCGGCCCGTGAATAGGCATTGTATTCTATGGATATTGTGAAAGAAGACCTCTCATACTGAAGGGGTTCGTGTCACCCCTTCAGCATGACAAGTCTCCACTAAGCTAAATAAAATCATCTGGAGATAGCAAGAAAGACTAAAAGATGTCATTGTAGTGAAGGGGTTAAGTGTTCACAGAAGCTGCAGTGACCAACACCAAAATAACAGCATTTCACAAGCTGTCTCATCATTATTAACCTCTTCAATATGGTGACATGTTTTGATTCTTGCCAACACCACTTATTTTATTCAGTAATG
>JAGKTI010011784.1:12819-23302 GCA_018397915.1 Birgus latro | reverse complement strand
AGAGAATGAAACCCCTAGCATGTTCAAGGATGATGCAGGACTGAGCTGGACATTATTAAACATTAGTGGGTAATCCTGAGGAAGATTTTGTCGGGTTGATAAGTGTAAGAACTGAGTTTTTGATGCATTAAAAATAACAAGATTATTTTTACCCCAATCAGAGATATGAGCCAAGTCAGACATTAGGTGTGCCATAGCCTCATCCCATGTTTGCTGAAGTAACTGCTGAGATGGACGTTGCGGAAATCGAATGGAAAGGTGAAGGGTGGAATCATCAGCATATGAGTGGATAGGGTTAGATGTACAGCTTAGAAGGTCATTGATGAATAAAAGAAAGAGAGTTGGTGATAGGACAGAGCCCTGAGGAACACCACTGTTGATAGGTCTAGGAGAAGAACGATGGCCGTCTACAACAGCAGCTATAGAACGACCAGAAAGGAAGCTAGAGGTGAAGGCACAGATAGAAGGATAGAAACCGTAAGAGGGCAGTTTGGAAATCAAAGATTTATGCCAGACTCGATCGAAAGCCTTTGAGATGTCAAGTGCAATGGCAAAGCTTTCGCCAAAGTCCCGAAAGGAGGATGACCAGGAGTCTGAAAGGTAGGTGAGAAAATCGCCAGTGGAGCGTCCCTGACGGAACCCATACTGACGATCAGAAAGAAGGTTGTGACAGGGAAGATGCTTTATAATTTTTCTGTTAAGAACTGATTCGAAAACTTTTGATACACAGGATGTTAAAGCAATTGGACGATAGTTAGAGGGTTGGGAATGGTCACCCTTCTTTGGGACTGGCTGAATGAGAGCAAACTTCCAGCAAGAAGGAAAGGTACAAGTTGAGAGACAAAGGCGAAAGAGTTTACCTAGGCAGGGTGTAAGCACAGAAGCACAGTTTTTGAGGACAATAGGAGGGACTCCATCAGGCCCATATGCCTTGTTAATACTGAGGCCAGTGATGGCAGAAAATACATCAGCTGAGGAAATTTTAATGCCAGTCATGAGGAAGTCTGAGGGGGGAATTGATGGAGGAACAGCACCGGAATCATCTAAGGTAGAATTGGAGGAGAAAGTCTGAGCAAAGAGATCTGCTTTATCAGTAGAAGAAATAGCTACAGAGCCATCAGAGTAGAAAAGAGGAGGGAAGGATGATGAGGAAAAGTTGTTAGAAAGGTTTCTGGCAAGGTGCCAAAAGGAGCGAGAAGAATTCCAGTTGGAGAGTTGGGAACATTTAGCACGGATGAAATTATTTTTAGCAGAGCGAAGAGCAGACTTAGCATGATTCCGGGCCGAAATATAAAAAAGATGTGATTCAGGGGTGGGTTGGCTCTGGTACCTTTTAAAGGCCCTTTCTTTGTTGCGGACAGCATTAGAACAAGCGTGATTAAACCATGGCTTTCTTGCATTAGTCAGAGGATATGAAAAAGGAATGTATGCTTCCATGCCCGAGAGAATAACCTCCATAATGCGCAGAGCACACTCAGACGGCTCCCGGCCATGGAAGCAATAATCATTCCAAGGAAAATCAAAGAAGTACTGCCTGAGGGCCTCCCAATCTGCAGCTCCAAAGTGCCACAGGCGGTGTTTCTTTGGAGGGTCCACAGGCTGTACTGGAGCAATAGGACAGGTTAAGGTAATAAGGTTATGATCGGAGGAGCCCAATGGAGAGAAAAGACTAACAGTGTAAGCAGAAGGATTAGTTGTTAGGAAAAGGTCAAGTATGTTGGAACTCTCTCCGAGGCGGTAAGGGATACGGGTAGGGTGCTGTACAAGCTGCTCTAGGTCATTAAGGATAGAAAAGATGTAGGCTTGTTCACCAGGTGGGTCAGTGAAAGGAGAGGAGAGCCAAAGGTGGTGGTGAACATTGAAATCTCCTAGAATGGAGATTTCAGAGAAAGGAGAAATGGATAGAATGTGTTCCATTGTAGAAGTAAGATAGTCGAAGAATTTTTGATAGTCGGTAGAACTAGGAGATAAGTAAACAGCACAGATATATTTAGTCAGAGAATGACAGGAGAGCCGAAGCCAGAGAGTAGAGAATTCAGAAGAATCAAGTTCAGGAACACGAGAGCGAGATAGATCGTTGCGTACATATACACAATAGCCACCTTTGGCTTTGAAATGAGAATGGGTGGTATGCCCTATTTCCCTTCCTTGTTTCTGTGCACCGCAGTCCTCCCCCCCTCTCTCTGTCTCTGTCTGTCTCTCTCGTAATGTACAATGGTGTCCAGGCAGCTGAGGCTGAGTTGCGCTAAGCGACAGCTGGCAACACGAAATGGCGCCAAAATCATGCCAGTGAAGGATACAAGTTGATGCGCTTGCAAATCTTTGCATTAAAAATTCTCTACCTCAGCTCTGCCATACTTTTAACCTGCCGCGTGCCAATGCTGTTTTAAAATGGGCTGACATAATGCTGCGGGCATTGCCAGTGCCATTTTAAAATGGGTTAAAATTTTAAAATTCACTGTGACCGCATTTTTCAAGATTCGCAGGTAAAAACTGGTAGGCATATATGGTACCTGTTCCTCTACCATACCGCAGGCGGTCAAGGCCATACACCCACTCCCAACCCCCCTCACACTCGCTCTGGCTCTCTTTGCCTGTGTTCCTCACCCAATGCTGTACATAGTGAAGGCATGTTGTAAATATTTTCACGTAAGTGTAAGGACTATACATAGTGAAATCAAGTTGTAAATATTTTCTTGCAAGTGCCAGGACTGTACATAGTGAAGTCAAGTTGTACCTATCTTCAAGTAAGTGTAAGACAATGCATTCACAGTGAGAGAGACACGCAAATTGTGACAGATGTTGAAGTAATAAGTAATCAGAAAAAAGTACTGAACATTGCAATACCTTCCCAGAACAAATACCTGAGTCTAACTTACACAGAAAATGGTTTTCTCTCACCTATGTGGTGAGTGTGAGAGAGCGTGAATACCTGTATACGAGTATGTAGGACTCATTTAAACCCATTTCTGAGCTTTGGTGAGTATTTTAATGGTGAAATTCTTTGTTTTCACAGCAAAATCTACCACTATAGCCAAAAAATTAAAAAAAAGGTCAAAAAATGGCCAGCACTGAGGCAACCCACAGGGCAAAAAAAAACCTGGCACACGGTGGGTTAACCCCTTAACCGCAGGTTGTCACTTCCGTGACGCTCGGACGCAATTGATCATACCGTGGGGCGTCACTTTTGTGATTTTGTGTTGTTTTGAATTCACCCAGGCTTTCAGGTGGTGATTTGTATCATCTATCAGCACTGCCAATGTCCAACAATAGTCAGAGCTGCTAATGTCATCAGTACTCCCATCCATTGCTGACAATTTAGCCATTTTTCCCCAATCTAGACTCCCCTCCCTACCTCCCCTCAATTACCCTCTCGTGTCGTCCGCTCAGCTGCTCTCGTTTCATTTCGTGTCGTTTTTGAAGGCTCCAACATGCTTGCATGCGTCAGCCTTGGTCACCTAATGGCGGCTCTCCACGCTGCTCAATCCCTGGCAGCCTCCCTGTCTGCGCTATGTAAATCTTCCCCGGATTTTCCCACTGATTTCATCCATTGAAATGAGCCCTATGCCCTATTCTTATACAAAATAATATATATATAAGAAAAATAAGGTAATTGATAGTGCCATACACCTGGAACTGGCTAATTATCACTTGGCAACATCCAACCTGCACTCATTCACTAATTTCCCCTGCTTTTTCCCCGTGAAATATGCCAAATGAGCTATTCTCGTAATATAAATGTATATAAGAAAGGAAGGGAGAAGCCTGAGTGATATTTATATTCACCTGGAACTACCTAATTTATTATGTATTTCTAGCTTTCCTAAGACTTATTTCTTAGCATATACATTAGCAGCTGACATTTTCAACTCTTGGCTACCAAGATCCATACCTCATCTCAGTTCAGTGCCGTCCTTCAACCTGGGGGCACATCGCAGTCGCGCCCCTCCATTTTTGCCACTTTTGCGCCCATTATAAAAGGACCTCTACCCCTACTAAACATCGTGTAGGAAGTGGTAAAGGACTGTAGATATATATATGTGTGTAATAAGTACTAGAAATAATAAAGTGTGAGTGTGGATATGAATAAGAAATGACAATACGAGCGGCGAATTAGCGCGAGTGGGAGGCTCGTACGCGCTCGAATTTTACATTGCTTTCACAGTGTTTTTTTTTTTTAGTATGGATTCCAAACTACTTGGAAATCATTGAATAGTGTTTCTAGTGTTAATATCTGGCAGTGGTATTCATATTACAGGAAGTCGGGAGGTGTAAAGTGAAGACTTAGTTACCCAACTTCAGAAGTCTCCACAAGTCCTACGGTAGTCGACGAGTGCTAAAAAAACATCCCAGGAGAAAACTGAAGGTATGTGCCATATGAATATATAATTATAATATTCTAGGACTAATAACTGATTTTTGGCAAACATTTTTAAAAAGTCAGTCGGAGCGCGGATTTGCCCCGTGGGATAGGCACGGTGCGCCTCCGACAACACCGCGGTTTAAGGGTTAATAAAACCTGATGTGACCATGGTAAGCAAGATAATTTTCTCTCTGAGAATTCTTACTTTATTCTTGAATTGGTTTGGTAGTTGCAGTAAAAATCAATGATAAGTAAAAAGTGGTATAAGTATTTTTCAACCATTCATGTACTTATTCTCGCTTTAATTTTATTACTGTAGTCTCTCTTTACCGTTTGGAAAATAATTCCCATTGACAAAACATTCAAGAGTATAGTGGTGTAAGGGAAAATTATGCTGCACAAATAACTGCAGATCTACAGGTATTAAAACATTCTTATATCGCGTGATGAATGTTATGAGATCTTAGGAGCTCCGCGGTCAGACAGAAAGTGAGAGCCTACAGCCCAATCAGCCGTACGATGACTTAGGCGCTGGGGAAAGGGGGTGTGGCTTACTGAGATATCCAGATTGAATAGACTATAGGAGGAGTTAAGGCACAGACAGACAGACAGGCTGAACCTCGTGCAACGGAATAGGGTGAACCGCTGAAAAAGATACCATCCTGCATCACAGAACTGATAATCCCTTCACTTTAAGAGGTATTCCTCAAGCAATAAAAAACTTATCATCATAGTAAAGAGGTTACTGTATATCTAAACTTTTCTAAATGGGAGGTCTTTCCTTTGCTGAATAAAATCACCCAGCAGTAACAAGAGAACAACACTGTAAAATGAAAGAGATATCACTGTAACAGTTGGTGTCTGTACCCTGCAGCCTGAGCGAGTCGGATGTGCTCCAGGTGACGAGTGAGGCAGGTGACGACCCCAGCAGTCAGGAAGCGCACTTGGTCCATGCAGCCAAGACGCTCGTTGACACACCGGACACTGTGCCACAACACATTCCTGCACCACAAAAATGAGATTAAATCTCTCTCTCTCTCTCTGTAAGAAAATAGTTCAAAAATGCTGTAGGCCAGGGAGTTGCCAGGTGTAATTCTCTTAACATTCATCTGCCCCTGGGATGCAGGGGAGACAGAATACAATTCACATACTCCCTGCATGTTGTAAAGGGTAGCTATATGGAGTGGGAGCAAGATGCTGGAAACCTCTCCCTCTCTGTATTGACACTGATGAGACAGTCTCACCTACTAGCACATTCACCGCAAATATTCACTCTCTGTATTGACACTGATGAGACAGTCTCACCTACTAGCACATTCACCGCAAATATTCATTTTCATTCATCTAATCACTTGGTAATAAAAGATCTACAGTACCCCTTTCATGGCAATCACAGCAACAAGCAGACATGGCAAGACAAAATTTAACAGTACAGTATATACCTATAGTAAATCAATGCACACAAGTCCATGATAAACTGCACTTGAGAATCTGACCTGAGTGTGTCAATGCTGGGAGTTGTGTCAGTGACCAATTCAGAGTACCAGGGTGTAACATCATTTACAATAAATCCATCGATCAGTTCGTTGATGGCACCATCGATCTTCCGGCTAATAACCACTCCATGTCTTCCTGGTGGTGAGGCTTCAGCACAACGTACACTCTGTAAGTACAGTGGTGGACAATGACCAAATTATCAAGTTTAAGTACACACTAGGAATAACCACATCATATATGTATTTAAAAAAGAAAAAAAAAACATAATTCAATGCACCTTACAAAGCCAGGGGTAACTACAGCAGACCCTATAATGGACACTGGTATAGAAGACATCAGATTTAAGTGGCGTCACAAAGCTCACAGGACATTTGTTGGACATAACGAACAATGTCTGTTAAATGGGGCGTAACACGTGCATTTCCTACCTGCTTTACTCCAACCTGGCTTGGAACTGCCCTCTCCCCAGTGTGATTGCTGAGCTGTCATACCAGACTATAGTAATACTGTATTGTACTAGACACGCAGTACTCTGACAAGGATGTGAAATAAGCTGCAAAAGGGCATAATTATGGGCCATGTGCTACTGAACAAATTTATTTTCAAACATGTGCTTGAAATCCCACCTCAGGGGGTGGAACCTTCAGATATAACGGACTATTAGCTTTAACAGACCTGGTATTTCCCCAATTAGTCTGCTATAGCAAGGGTCTACTGTATTTATCTATTGCCTTATGCTGCATCCTGAAAGCAGCAGCTTCAAGAAAAAAAACTACAACCATTCTTTCCCTTACTAAGCCCTACCATTCTGTCCCCTACCAAGCCCTACCATTCTGTCCCCTACCAAGCCCTACCATTCTGTCCCATACCAAGCCCTACCATTCTGTCTCCTACCACGTCTTACCTCTCTATCCCACATCAAATGTTTTTACTTTCGCCTCTATCAGCACTCTACCCATACATGAAATGGTACACACTAAACAAACATGGTTACAAGTAATTCTGTTTCAAACCAAACCACCCAGTTATTACACCATCCATTCTCACAGCTACTTCTGATCCATTGTATAATCATGAACACTGTGTGTAAAATTTTCATAATCACTTAACATCTGTGCAATTTAACACTCCAGGAACCTGGTACCTTAAATTTAAATAAAAATCTTGCCCCATACGTACCCTTACAGCACAGTACAGGGTACTTCTATCCCGTACAACATTAAAAAATCACTCTGACATAATAAACATAAGCATGTCAATCTAGTGCACTGGTTCTTAAAGTTTTTCAGCTCCGATATCCCCACATTCAACTGCAAGTCGACCCGATACCCCCTCTCTAATATTGTTACTCCTTCCACTTTCAGATTCCTGTATTAAAAACGAGAGAGAGAGAGAGAGAGAGAGAGAGAGAGAGAGAGAGAGAGAGAGAGAGAGAGAGAGAGAGAGAGAGAGAGAGAGAGAGAGAGAGAGAGAGAGAGAGAGAGAGAGAGAGAGAGAGAGAGAGAGAGAGAAGGCTATGAATAAACAGTTGAATTCTATAGATTCCTTTACTTATATTTTCAACAAAATAATGTTCATACACAGATTAGTTAGTCGTATCATAGTTACCATACATGATTTTTTTTTTTCTGCATATCCCCAAGAAGCCATTTTGATACCCCCTGGGGGTATCGAGGCACTACTTTAAGAACACCTGATCTAGTGAATCAATAAACAATAGATATCCAGCTACAAGTGGTATGCCATACAAGACAATGAAATACTGAGGAGGTATTTACTTGTGTGTAGTATACTAGTAGTGGAACTTCTGACACCCACCCCTCCATAATATTATTATTTCAGAGAAAAGCTTAATAATCATTTGCAGTACTGTACAGAACAGGTATAAATTCAGAGGTAATGCACTATGTTGCAGATCTGTTGTGTATCATAATAAAACAAAGCATTCCAGAGAATAGTGGTAGGTGGCAGTAACCATTATCCACTCACTTGATGTGGTGCTCCTAACTTCATCTTTCACCTTTATCATTCTTTCTCTGTGTTTCCCTTCCTCTCATCTTATTTCTCCCATCTTTCCAGTCACTTACTCTTCTTTCATCCTTAGGTCTTTAGTAGAAAAGTTTCTAGAGAAGAGAAGGAAGTTGTATGCGGCCTTCATGGATATGGAGCAAGCATATGACAAGGTGGATAGAAATGGAATGTGGAAAATATTAAGAATATATGGAGTAAATGGGAAGTCGCTGACTGCCGTGAAAAGTAGGTATGCGGGGGCTAAGGCTGCAGTGCATGTGGATGGTGAACTGAGTTAATTTTTCTATCTGAATGTTGGACTGAAACAGGGGTGTGTCATGTCTCCACGGCTGTTCAGTCTGCATGTGGATGGGATTATACAAGAGATACAATGTAAGGCAGTGGATGTTGGGGTAGCTATAATGAGAGAGGGCAACATTTGGAAACTCCCTGTACTGTTGTTTGGAGATGATACTGCCTTGTTAGATGATGATGAAGGGGAACTGCAAGGCATGGTGAATGACTTTGGGAGAGTGTGTAAGAAACGGAATCTGAAAGTGAAAGTTAGGAAGAGTAAAGTTATGGGCTTCGGGAGATATGAAGTCACTGGATGTACGGTGCGTTTGGATGACGAGGAAGTGGCAAATACGAGTGCATTTAAGTACCTGGGTAGTGTGATGAGTAAGGATGGAAGTTTGGAGGGTGAAGAACTTGAAAGGGTACAACAAGGAAGACAGGTTGCTAGTTCTTTGAAAACAGTGATAAGAAACACGGAAGTAAGCATGGAAGTAAAAAAGTCGCTGCATGACAATGCAGTATTGTGATACCAACTCTAACGTATGGAAGTGAAGCTTGGACCTTGATGGAAGTACATATGTCAAGAGTGAGAGCAGTGGAAATGAGTTATTTGAAAGGGGCATGTGGAGTTACATGGAAAGACAGACTGACAAATGAGGAAGTGAAGAAGCATTGTGGTGCAGATGTGGATGTGATAAAAAGCATTAGGAAAAATACAGTAGGGTGGTTTGACCATGGGGAGAGGATAGAGGGTGAGACTAATGAGGAGAGTATGTGAGTGAGGTGGAGGGGGGAAGAGGGAGGGGGAGGCCAAGGATGAGATGGAGGGATGGAGTGGAGAGGTATGTGAGTGAGGAAGGTGTAAGCTGGAAGTGGGGCAGTGAAATGGAGGGGGACTGGGTGACATGGAGGTGATCTGTTTGTGGCCACCCCTCATGGGATTCAGGCATCTGACAATATATATATAGATCTTTCCTTTTCAGGTGGCTTTACATTGGGTGACAAGCCTAATGGTTTCCTGTAAGCCAGGATACCATTTACAATGCTGGGTGGTAACCATATAACCAAGCCATACGTGTTCCCTGTGTGTCAACAAGTGGGTTGGTGGAGGGTAAGTGTCCCTCCACGTAAAACTAACAAACAGCCACCCACACGAGATTATGGCGTCTGCTATAGATAGACAGATAGATAGAGATGAATTCCAGTGAAAGAGGACTGATGGAACAGGCTGTGAAAAAGGCGTGGCATGTGTGTTCACTGTTCACTGTGAATAATCACCTCGTAGCTACATAGTTTTTACAGTGGTCTTAAACTTATTCTTATAATCAAAAAGCAATGAACTGAACTTACCGCCACAATAGACTGTAATGCAGTGACCTCTGGTGGAACCTTGACTGTCACCTGGTGTTTGGCTGACAGCATGACATATGCAGCAATGGTGAGGGTGGCTCCCAGCACCATAGCAGACAGCCCCCCTACCACCAGGGAGAGGGGCAGCACTACACCCAGGCTGCCCCCCTCCCCACCCCATCCCCAAACAATACCTACACACCAGGCAACCACCACTGCACCCACTGCTGCACCCCACATCCAATCCTGTAACAAAATTAAAAGGTTGGTGTACTATGGACACTGACCATCAACAACATTTTCAAAAACGACCCTTGCCACATAAAACAGTGTTCTACTGTGTGGTACGCAATATAAAAAATGCCAGCTGCAAGCAATATCCATAACTTCATTACATACAGATACTGGCAACTACTGTATTTTTTCAATCCCCAAGGAGCAGTTCAAGACTTCCAGGATTGATAGTGCAACTAAAAATAATTATTACTGTATTATGGTACATTTGGTGTGGTTTGTATAATGTGGCGTCCAAGGTTTAATGTCTTATGCTGTCGAGTTTAGAATCACAGTGATGCAGAGGTTAGTGCAAAGGATACCAAGGCTGGGATGAAAGGCTGCTCAATTTGTCTTTAAGACTAAAGGATATACCTTTATCAATCAGAAGTCCTAATCATTAGGCCTTTCTCATACCACCTCAGAATTTTTTTATTTTCTTGTTTTCAGTATAGTACTGTAATCTGAACTTTAACTTAATATATATATATATATTTAGGCCTTTCTCATACCACCTCAGAATTTTTTTATTTTCTTGTTTTCAGTATAGTACTGTAATCTGAACTTTAACTTAATATATATATATATATTTAGGCCTTTCTCATACCACCTCAGAATTTTTTTGTTTTCTTGTTTTCAGTATAGTACTGTAATCTGAACTTTGACTTAATATATATATCTATATATATCTAT
>JAGKTI010011783.1:0-25709 GCA_018397915.1 Birgus latro | reverse complement strand
GGTACACAGATACACACGTAATTAGGTTGGTTCACACACACACACACACACACACACACACACACACACACACACACACACACTATATCGCCTCATCGTGCAAAAGACGGCCAATAAAAATCTAACTGAAAAATAACTGCGGGGGGGGAAAAAAAAACCTAAGGCTGATTCCCCAAAAATTTTTTCCTTTCAAACCAAATTCAACAAAAGAAAACCAAGATCTCAAAATGCCTGGATATATGAGATTTAAAAGACTGAAGGACATAGGCAGAGAAACGAAGACAGACACAAGCAATTCCTGAGCTGACCAGTTTAATACATCATAGACTAAAAATACCAGTTAACTTTGGACTGAAAATACCAGTTAACTTTGGACTGAAAATACCAGTTAACTTTAGACTGAGAATTCCGGTTAAGTTTGGCATTAGAGAAAAGACGTGCTGTGCTTGTGTCCACAGTAGTATAAAAAGCAATGCTAGTATTTATTCACTGCATCAACATAGCACAGTACTGGTAATATCGAAGGTAATAAGCACTGTGTTAAAAGCAATAAGAGTGAAGGATGTCAGTGTGAGAGGGGCAGCTGAAGAGAGAAAATGCCTCCGACTCCATCCTCTTCCAAAGTTCTGTACGTAGTGACGACTCCATATATGAGAACTGCAATCCAAGTCCCCCAACAACTGTGCATAAAGAAGACATGGGGTTGATGGTTTACGTAGCCAAAAACTTATTCTTCCCAAGTCCAGAGGTGGGTGAAGCCCCAGGGAACAGTTAGGCTTGTGGCTCGTAAAAAAGCCATCAAGCGCTGTGAGGTTTGGGGGAACATCTCACACCAGTCATCAGCTGTGGAAAAAGGCGAGGCAAAACTTAACCACGCATAAAAGCCATAAGAATCACCTTTATGCATTGGTAAAAGTAAGAATTTTCACCAAGCTGCATTTCAGTGATCCAAGATGGTATATGTATGCCATCCATCCAACACACGGTGAGCACAGAACACTGAAGGGTGCTGTGGGGGTGGACACTGATGGGTGCTGTGGGGGTGGACACTGATGGGTGCTGTGGGGGTGGACACTGATGGGTGCTGTAGGGGAAAAGAGCAAGATGAAAGGTCCCTTGGATGGGCAGAGGAGCGTAAGAGCATCCACCTCCTCCATAAGGAGGAAATTTAAGCTTCTGTTGATCTAGAACCAGACACCTTAATCACAGAAGGGGTGACCACAAACAAACTGCCTCCATGTCACTCTGTCCTCTACATCAGGCTGCCTATTCTGCAACTCACACCCCTCACCCATGTATTTCTCCACCTATGACTTCTCAAAAACTCCCTTCCCTTCCAACCTACAGCTTATTACCCAGAGAAGGACACGAAGCTGGAGATGGAGACACAAGTGGGACCGTATTATCATCAGGTAAGGAGGTTCCCTAGCACCTCTTCCTTATTTATTTTCCTAGCTACTCATCAATATGCTCTTTTTTTATATCTTTTTAATACCAACATAGACTGCATGAATAACAAGCAAGAACAATTAATGGAACTGATACAAAAATAAGCCGGTTAGGAAGAGGTGTTAGCAAACTTCCTAACCGCACAAGATTATCGTCCTTGAACTTCAATTCCTGATTTCCCCTCGACCTACGTAAAGTGTGCCCCAAGACCATCTGCACAACTTCAAGATGGCACGACAGCATTACCTTATAATAAAGAGGTGAGGCATTAGAAGGCATCAGTGCAATGTTAAGTCTTCAATAAGAACTAGGAATAGCAAGGATGTGTGATAACTAAAAGGAAAAGGAATAACTTAAAAGGAACCAAGAATGGCAAGAATGTGTAATTACTTCAAGAACCCTCCACTGGCACCACTTGTTGAAGCTTTATAAGACACTTCTGATATTCACGTCATTCCAGCCACCCAGTATACTGCTTGACTTCGAGGAACTTATAATGACTAGGGCGACATTACATCACTTGAAGGTCTCCTAGTCCTACACACTTCATTTTTGCAGGAAGGTCATCTCAGCTGACGCTGGAGGCTTCGGGGTGAAATCAGCCAAGAATTCAGGCCCCATCCTCCCTCATTTTCCATTTTCTGCATGCTCAGCTGAAAGCAGATGGACCATGCTGGGTGTGTGTGTGTGTGTTTAATGCAAGAAAGAAGGAACCAAAGGCCAGGTGCCGGCAAACCATTCCTTCTAAGAAAAAAAACAACAATACAAAAGAAAGCCAAATTAAAGATCCGTTCATTTCAAGATGCCTGGGCATACTGCGTTTGAAAGACTGGAGATCATAGGAAGCAGGAAATACAGACAAAGGGAGACAGTTCCAGAGCTGACCTGCTGCATAAATGAAGGACAGGGAATAACGGTTAACTCTTGCATTAGAGAGTTGAACAGTAAAGGGATGAGAGTTTGTTGCCTGATGGGGTGCTATGCACCCATCATGGAGGTGGAAGGATGCAAGCAGACAGTTCAGAGAAGCAGTGACCATTGAAGTAGCGATAGAAAAGAGATAAAGATGCAACAGTGCGGCAAAGAGACAGAGGTTGAAGGGAGCCAGTAAGAGGAGGGGAGTTAATGAGACGAAAAACCTGACTCCACCCTATTGAGAAGAGCTGTATGTGGGCAGCCTCCCCACACATGAGAGTTGTACTATACACAGGGGCGAATAAAACCCATGTATAAACTCAACAGCTGTGCAGGGGTAAAGATGGTATGAAGTCAGCTTGGAATGGTTATTTTCAAGTAGAATGATGCTCTAGAAAACTCAGATGAAGCACCACCATTAGACACGCAGGTGCCTGATTTAGCAAGGCTCTCACTTTGTGGAAAAGGCAGCACACGCAGAATGTTAGGCATAACCTTTACTAATCCCTTCATTAGTAGAGGTCTACCCTACATGGAATTCAATAATATGCGGAAAGCAAAAATAAATACAAAGTTACACAAACTGATTGAAGTGGTTAAAGCGCAGTGAAATCATCACCTACTGACTGGTCCACGAGATTTCCTCCAATCTCAGAGTGCTTGGTGCTCAGGAACTGTAATTGTATCAGTAGCAAAAGTAATACCTATCTACAGTCCTGACACTACCAAGGGTCAGAAAGGAAACACTAACGGCCGTAGTCTTAAACTGTGGGCTGGCGTTCACCTCGCCCTACCTGTATCTTTTGGTAATCTTAACACACAAAAGGGACAGCATTCCTTGGCAAACAGGAAAGGATTAATGCAGTGTAGTACTGGAACCCACAGGGAGTCTCATAGCACCCCTTCACATGCCCCTTCGTCATATAGTAGCCTTGTGCAAAAGAAATCTATGTAGAATTTGAGGGACCATATGGTGTGTGTGATGGGAATTTTAATTTAATGATAAAAAACATCGTGTAAAGAAAAAATAAGTGTTTAATATTTTTATCGTTCTAAAAGAATTCATCGCTTCTCCAGGGATGGTTAATTTACGATGAGACGGAAACACAGATGAGATACTGTATCCACTTCCATTATATTTTCAATATTTCTGCCAAGCTGTTTATCAGATATGGTGCATGATACCTTTACGTACAGTTGAGTTTTACCTACACAGACGAATCGTGCATAGCCAATTAGTGTGAATTACGAAGTCTCATGTTTGCATTCGGCAAACTTTTAAGTCCACATTATTTTGTTTTGGTTTGGCAATATACTCGTATTTTTCTGGTGTATTTAGCTGTGATTTGAACGAATTTGGCCTTTATTTTCAGTGCCCGTGATTGGTTTTCATATTAACGTCCCCCCTAAGTGTCTTGAGGGACTGGTAGAATTTTGGCATTCTGGGTGGGGAAAAATGCCAAAAGCAGGCATTTGAGGCAGAAATACAGACAAAATCGGTATGAGCAGCCAAGGCATATTCGTAGGGTTGTACTGACCATATGAACCCCTTTGAAGCTATGTCTGACAAATATTTCCTGCAGTACAGGTTCTCCAAAGCCTGTATGCATACTCTTATACAGAGTGTTCAAAAATAAATGCCAGTCTTTAACCACTTAACCGCGGGGTGTCACTCTCGTGACAGTCGGTGGCAAGGAATCAAACCTATTGGGAAATAATAGATTAGTGTTTCTAGTGATAATATAAGGCATTGGTATAAATAGTAAGGGCTGTTGGGAAGTGTAAATGTGGAGATTTCGTGAGCCAACTTCGGAAGTCTCCACAAGTCAAACAATAGTCGAAGAGTGCTAAAAAAAAAAAATCCCATGACAAAGCTGAAGGTATGTGCCATATGCATATGAAATTATAATACTCTAGGACATAAAACGAATTTTTGGCAAATATTAAAAAAAAAAGTCAGTTGGAGCGGGAATTACCGCCGGCGAGAAGGAAAAGAAACGCCTCGAAGAACCCCGCGGTTTAGTGGTTAATAATAAAAGAGGTAAGAATTGCTAACAATAAGAGATAATATTGAATGTGAAGCTTATAAAAGAGGTAAGAATTGCTAATAATAAGAGATAATATTGAATGTGAAGCTTAGAAAGTCTCTCTCTCTCTCTTTTTTATTTTTTTTTAATCAGTGTTACTGTCTGCAGCACCTACCCACACAAAGGGGTGCATTCTCACGCTTGCAGGATTACCACTTAAGTTGAAGGTATGAGCTTCCACTTCAAGCAGGGTGTGGGAAGGGTAACCCCTGCCCTCAAGTTTCAAGACTATGGGTGTAAATCTTATACCACAGGAATGAGTTCTGTGACAAGAAATATAAGGTTTATGAAAACTGAAAAAAACTACAGTGATCCTTCAGTTGCTGCGCACTTTGTTATAGTAATTTTCATTATCACTGCACAATGAAAATCTGCACTCCAGCTGTTATTGCACATTTCTCGACTAGAAAATATCGTTATCACACACCTGGGCTGGTTTCTGCCAACAATGATGGTGCAGTATCTGTGGTTTCTGATGGCTTTGAGGGATTCAATCATGAGGCCCTACTTACAAGAGTTAATTCCAGGTGGTGGAGACCAATACTCTGCACCCCTTAGCCTTCAAGCCCCTTACCTCAAGCCCATCCCTGGTCTCTCTATGATATGTGTTTCTTCCTTTTTGTGCCCTTTTTCATCACTTTCTATTAACCTAACGATGCCTATGTGCATTTCTGATACCATAACTATTTATTTATTTAGTGGGTCTAAACTGTTGCAGATGGGAAAATTTGGGCATGCAATTGGGATGCCTGGTANATAGGCTCTCTGCTTTCTTTATTGCGCAATTCCATTAGCACGCACCACGTTCGGTACCAATTATGCATGGTAACCAAAGGATCAGTGAATATAAAAATGCTTGAAAGGTAATAAATCTTTTTGGAACTTTACTGCTGGCCTTTGACTCAACTATAACATTATTACCAAACTTGAATGTGCACCTTCATATACTGTACTGGTGGTTCAAAATTAATCACCACAACAAGAACGTACTGCTTAATACAACACAGGTTTCGTTAATTAATACAACACAGGTTTCATTAATTAATATGTACCATTACCTTAATCCTAGGGGAAAAAAAAAATGTACATATCTTCATTTTTTTTAAGGAATAAGAAATGCTGTTCACAAAATTAAATCATCTGGCAACATTCAAGTACAGTATTAATCCAACAGTTGTAATGGAAGCCACCAACAATACTGGTATTGCATCTATGTTTCGTTACGCTAATTACAGTACTCTAAGTACATGTATTATCAAGCGTAGTAGGGTATCTTTAGTTCCTGTTTTTTTATGCCTACATCCCCTGGCAATGGATTAAGTTTTATCTTTTTTCTTTCCACGAACGTTGGCATGCATCATGGGTCACTCTTTACCCCCTTAAGGTTTGTCATGGTGCTTGAAGCTCACTCACGCATCTTCAGAAATGGACTCCCATGGAAGAAGTACTATGGTCATGACTTGGTGTTGATTGCAGTGCATGTATGGGAGGCAGAAGAAAGATTCTGGAAGTGAAGACATGGACTGGGACACACAGATTTGAGAGTAAATGCAGAAAGTGCAAAAGTGATGATATCTAGGGCTCATGGCAGTATTGTCAAAGAAGAGAAAGAATGGCCACGTGCAGTTTGCCACAAGGGTGTGGGAAGTAACCCCATCCTATACATTGATTCTTATAAGTGGAGGCATAAGAGATGTAGTGACATTGGAGGCAGACTATTAGATAATGCTGAATTCGTGTGTGCGGTATGTCAGGGAGATGTAAAGATTGCCAGGCATAAAAAGACTGATCTTGCTGGCAAGCCTCTTGAGTGTGTGGAAGTTTGACATTTGGGAGACTTGTTATGTGCTTGAGGTGGGGCTGGAGCTAGCTCTGTGGCTAGGGTATGAAGAGGTTGGAGGAAGTCAAGGAGCTGTTGAATCTCCAGACATCGAGAGGACTCTCCCTCTGTGCTAAGGGATCTTTGCATGCAGCATGCGTTAGGAGTGTAATAATGTATGGTGGTGAGGCCTGGGTTTTGTAAAGAAAGAGGATATTCGAAGGATCAATCATACAGAAACGTCAATGATCATACGGATATGTAGTGCGTTCCTCAATGCAGGGCGTGGGGTATCTAGGTTTACGTTTGAGGAGTTGTATTGGTGTTGTGATGAGGAGGGGTAGACTGAGATGGTTTGGGTATGTGGAGAGGATGGAGAATGACAATTGGGTGTAGGAGGTGAGAAGTGTGAACATCAGGGGTAGGGCTGCAAGAGGCAGACTGAAAAAGACCTTGGATGGGGTCATATAGTGTGACCTCAGAGATAAAGGACTGAATAGGGAGGCTGTCAAAGATCGAGCAGCGTGGAGAGTCACCATTAGGTGACCAAGCCCGATGCATGCAAGCATGTTGGAGCCTTTATAAACGAACGAATATATTCATCTATCCATCCATCATCCAATCCTACGTTGCCCCATGAGGAGCGTAGGAGCCCAGGGCTAAGCGGATTGGTCCTGACATTTAAGATGAGAGTGACCAGCATCACTCATCCCTGAGTGGCATTACGTGAGCAATGAACCCCACCCACCCCTTGGATATAAACCTTCACCGGCTCCATCCGATTGGGGCACCACAATTACCCACTAAACCACCAGGCACCATAATTTGGTTATATGGTTACCACCCAGTGTAGTATGTGGTTTCCTTGTGTACAGGAAACCATTTGGCTTGTTACTCAGTGCAGAGTCACCCACAGGCAGAAGGAAGAGGAAAGAATGAAGGAAAGAAAGACAGAAGAGGGAGTGTAAAGTCACCTGTAGGAAGAAGAATGAGGAAAGAATGAAGGAAAGACAGAAGATGGAAGGAAAGAAGGATTGAGGAGAGGAAAGGGCAGATGCCTGAGAGCAGCACTACACTGAGTGAGTGGATGGTAACAAGTTAAAATCAATACTGTAAAGATGTTACTCATATGGGGCCATCACCAAATGCTGCTCCCAACCAAGGGCTCCTCACCAAATGCTACTCCCACAGTCACCCCACCAAATGTTGCTCCCATGGTCACCTCATCAAATGCTACTCCCACAGTCACCCACCAAGTGCTACTCCCACAGTCACCCACCAAGTGCTACTCTCACAGTCACCCACCAAATGCTGCTCTCATTGTCACCCACCAAATGTTGCTCCCATGGTCACCCACCAGATGTTACTCCCACGGTCACCCACCAAATGCTGCTCTCATAGTTACCCACCAAATGTTGCTCCCACAGTCACCCACCAAATGCTACTCCCATGGTCACCCACCAAATGTTGCTCCCACGGTCAACCATTAAATGCTACTCCCACAGTCACTGCATGAAATACCATTCCCAACTGCCCATCACATGTTGAGCTGAAGTTTTCTTCACAATAAAATTCAGTTTACAAATAGCAGTACTGATAGCAATATTACAGGTAGACAGCTTTGTGACTGAATTTTTCCATTAGTCCTTTCCGCACTAACAATGTGTACCTACAAAGCAAGAAGGGAATGTCCTTAAATTTGCTGTACCAACACTGTGCATCAGTACTGTAAATGTAAAAGACAAACTACAGCAAAACACCAACAAATTTTACCCACAAACTGATTCACTATTTATACTACACTGTTGTTTCAAATTTTTGTACTGGTTCACTGACTCATTGCAAAGACTTCGTTCAGTGTGCAGTACGCTTGCCTGCTGTCCATTAATCTGTTAAAGTCCAGGCCGATGGGCCAGACATACCAGTAACTCAGCACATTTGTAACCCCTTCAACACTGTGATGTAAATTTAACTACATTTCTGCAACCTCCAGATAATTTTATGCATCTTATGGGAGGCCTTTAGTAATGAGAGTCTGTGGACATCATAAATATCCACCACAGTTTGAAAAGTCTCCCCAAAGGCCGAGTAAAATTGCCTCGTAGCAGTGAGAAAAGGCTGCAAATAAATTAAAAGCTTATCACTGAAATGAAGGAGATGAAATCAGGTCTACTTAACAATTAGGTTAGCCTAGTCATGCAAGTGAGGTCACAAGCTGTAGTTGCCTCCTCATTCATCCATGATAGGCTGCTGTTAACCTTTTAGTACTGTCTCCAGACAGGAACATTTTACAACATTAGATAACCCCTCATACAGTAAATTAAGAGTTACAGAGTCAATTCTGTAATTCATACTTCTTGCTTCCCCCCCCTCCCAAAAAAAAGGGGGGGGAGGGGGTGACATGTCAAGAGTAAATAACCCATACATCCATACTATATTAAAGAGAAGAGCATACTTACCCTAATGATCCAGCCCTTCTCTTCCTTCCATCTATGTTGCCTGTAATGGAAACCACAACATTAGCACATGCCACTTCAATCAGCAATAAACAAACAGCATCAAACCATTTTACAGTAAAGAAAATTCCAGCCAACTATCTAACCTCTTTATTAAAGTGATTAATTTATGCTTTATTCTTGCTATAGCACTCCTATATGGTTATTCTAAGCTTGATATATATTTTACACTTGAGTGATCTTTCCTACTACAAGCAATCTGACTGTAGCTGGGATAAAATATCGGATACATCACCAGACTCAAGTGGATGAATTTGGGTGATACGAGACAGAGGATGAGCAACCTGATGGTGGAGGACAGGGCAACATGAAAGCATTTATTCACAGCACCAGCCATAGCATGAGAGAAACATAGGACTGAAAAAGTTAATGCTGCAGTAAATGAGAGAGATGCTGTGATACCAGAGCGCTTAGAAATGGCAGTACAGCATGGCTTCCAATATGTGAGAATATGGTCGACAAAATGCGCTGCATATTGGAAATTTCACATATTAGAAACCATTCAGTCAACAGAAATAGATAAATATGGTTGACACCTACCTCACCCTATCTTTGTCATTTACAGTACTTCCCCATTACTAACTATCATTGTAAGAAAAACCTTTGCTCAAAGACAGATAACAAAAATTTGAATGTAGTGTCCTAGGTAGTGATCCATTTGTATAAATGTGGGATTGGCAACCTTACTGTGCCCTGGGATTGGCAAACTTATAGCACCCCTCCACTTGCTGGCCTCCATAAGTCTTGATGGTTCGTAAAATCTGCTGCTTGTTCTTGAGAATGTTCCTCACTGTTGATTCACCTAAGCCAAGTTCACGTCCAATGCTTGAGTTCCTTTTGCCTTACTTAATCAACTCTATAACCTTCATTTTCAGCTCCAAAGTGATCCTCTTCTTCTTGGAATGAAGTGGTGTGGCCATGATGTATCAGGTGAGAAAAAGTGCATCTTGTACAATGCTAAAAACACCAAAATATGACAGTACAGGGCAGGCAGATGCAGACTTGAGAGGGGACATGAGGGAGGGAAAGGGCAGGAAATCAACCAGCCATCTGGTGGCAGATATGGATACTACCATTTTGAGTGGGAACACTGTTTTTCCCTTGCTTTCTGATGACGGATTTGCATTTTACAATCACATTTCACATATTTAAAGATTTATCATATTCCTGAGTTGAGTTCAGGGGACAGAGTGACATGGAGGCGATTTGTTTGTGGCCACCCCGTTCGGGACTGAGGCGTCTGGCAATAGATAGATAGATAAACAGAGTTCACAAATTAGGTGTTTCGCATATTGAGATCCTCCATACTGGGCGACCCCATTGCATCAGTAAAGAAAACTAAGATAAGAGGCATACAGTGATAATGGAGTGTGGTAAAAATGTTACACTCTTTTTACCCTAACTCAGCCTAAAATTCCCATCATGAGCTGTAAGACTAGACAGACAATAAAAGTCACAAAAAGAAGTGCTATGGAAAGTATGTAGGATGGTATTACTGTTTCTTTCTACTACAAAGCTACATGAAATAAGATGCAAAAGGACACAAATTAGGCCACGTTAGAGTCAGTTAACTCATTCTACATGTACAGTAATTATTTTTATTTTTTTAATTCTTGGTGCCAATAAAAAGAAAAATTATTCAAGTAAGTACAGTAGCGGGTTTAGTGGTGAAAAAGCTAATGGAGGTACAGTAGATGGTTGGATAAAACTGAAAATGAAGCTACACAGATGATGATGGGTGAAAATGAAGGAATGAGTGATAATATGAAGAAAATGAATGAAAGTGATGATGGAAGAAAATGAAGGAATGAAAGTGATAGGAAGAAAATGAAGGAATGAAAGTGATGAAGGGATGAAAATGATGGAAAGTGATAATGGAATGAAAGTTAAGGAATAAAATCAGGGTAGAATAAAAGAAGAAAATGAAAGAATGACAGAAAATGAAGGAATGACACCAGAGTAAAATCACAGAATGAAAGATATCAAGACACAAATGAAAAATGAAAATGTGAATAAGACAAAGGATGAAAATGATGGAATTAAACTTTTGATGGGATGAAAATGATGGACTGAACCCAGGAGGAGGATAAAGGAAGATAATGAAGGAATAAAAATGCTGGTAGGATGAAGGATGGAAATGAAAGGATGAGAAACAAGGAATGAAAGTGCTGGTAACCTGAATGTGACATGAAAATGAATGATTAAACTACTGACATGATAAAAGTGAGGTGAAAATGAATGTTGAACAAGTCAGGAGAAGGAGAAGAAAGGAGGGAGGGAAGTTATGAGATAAAAATGTTGTTGGAATAAAAATGAATAAAGAGAACTATGGTAATGGTTAGCTAACAAATGAATGTGAAGTAATGACATGTGGGTAGGACACAGAATGAATATGAAGGATGATAAATAAGGAAACAGACTTCTGGGAATAAAAATGGTTAAAAGTACTGAATGATGAAAATGAAATGAACAGAACTGGTAGAACTGATGATGTGCAAAATGAATGGCAACACTACTACAAAGATGATGGAGAAAAATAAAGGATGAAACAGGTGATATGGTGGAAATGAAAGGGTGAAACTACAATATCGGCAGGAAGGATGAAAACTGAATAAAAACTACTGCAGGTATGGAGAAAATGAATGATAAAATTGATAAGGAGATGAAATTAAATGACAAAGAAAAAATGAAAAACAGCACAGGCAGGACAGATGAAAAATGAGTGAATAAAATGCAGCAGGTAAGGTGAAAATGCAGACCAGGTGCAAGGAGTCCCCTGTGCTAGCAAGGGAGCCTCCAAGACAACTGACATTTCCCCCCTGCCCCCGCCCTCACAAAAAAATGGCTCCACTCACTTGGGTCTGCTGCACAGTCATTACCATCAGCCACAAGGCAAAACAGAACAAGACTGGAGTTCCTGAGCCTCTGAGTCATTTATTGTTCGTTTATATATTTACCTTCCCTCCACTCATCAAATATTTCACAACCACACTGTCTTCAGCTTAGGTTGTGCACAAGACTTTTTGTTTATAACTGTACTTTTATTTCACAACTGAACAGTTCCTAAACAAACTTACTGAAGCTTCAGCAATGTATATGTATTTGTTTTTAAACATATTCTCACTCAAACAGCAACCATAACAATTCACAACCAAACCACTGATCCTCAGCTATGGTCAAGACTGTCTGCTTATACTTTTATCTTCACTCACACAGCTACCAAATACTTAATTGAACTTTACTGAGATTAGGTTTGTATAAAAAATTGTTTGTTTATATCTTAATTCACATACCTACCAAACATCTCATAACTGAACTAAAACTGAATAAGGTAATACTTCCTAAACTGATGACAGAGAATGGATAAATTCACATGGTGGCAGCAAGAACAAGCTACAAATTATATCCCTGGGCTGAAGGGGTTAAAAACATTCTGCTAATGCTTTCACTCTCACTTACACATAGCTAGTAAACTTTGCTACCAATTATCTTTAATGAAGACTGCACAATTTTTTTTTTTTTCATACTTATATCTTCACACATAAACCTAAACTATTTGTTTTCACCTGCATTAATACATATATGATACCAAACACTTCACAATCAAATAATTGTTCCATTTATAAACAATCCAGCAAGCTTGCATGTATTGGTCTTGGTCACCTAATGGCAGCTTTCCATGCTGCTCAATCTCTGGCAGCTTCCCTAATCAGTCTCTTATTAGTATGAATATTAAAAACAAAAAGCACCAGACATTAAAGCTTTTAGTACTCCTGACTGAACACCAACCTGATAACACCGTGTCATTGGCACTGTTTTGGTGGTGCAGTCACAGTAAATTTTCCTTTGATATTCAGCTATGACTGTCGTGTTGCTGTAAATTCTATGATACCCGTTGGTGTGTTATGCATCTTTACTGTACGTATTTGCTAACTATATCATGACTAGATGTTAAGAACAGTTGGGTAAAATTACTGAGCAAGCTCTATACTGCTCTGACATCAGCTGGTCAGATCACTTTCCCAAGCTGGCAGACCTGGGCCAGCAAAGGTAGGAGTTCAGACTTTATGTTAGGTAAAGGCTTGTGATTCTGTACATGATGCTTTAGGTACTTGCTGTATGACTTCTGATGCAGGCACTGTGCTGTTGTAAGTGTAATGAGTATATTATAACTGGATATGTACATGGAGGGGGTTTGTTAACCCCTTTGGTGCCATGACACTTGTGAGTGTCATGGCTGTCATATGGGGCCAGGCTGTGACTAGTGGTCATCATCAAAGAAGGCTGGGAGAGCAATCCAGAATTGCTCACTAAACCATTTTTAGCCCCTCCCACTCTCATTCTTTGACCATTCACTGTCCAGATTGGCCATGAGCTATCAGCCTCCCCAGATACTCTGTTCTCCTTGACGATGTGTATGTATGACTGTGCAGTATCACTGAGGTAACACATAGAGGGAGTATCTGGTAATCTGGATGATGCAGGGGCACTGTTTCCCAGGATATTAGGCAAATAGCCTGTCACAAGTTCAAATGCCCAAAATACAGAGATAAGCACCAAAGCTAAGTGCCTCATGGCCTCCTCCTCCACCTCTTACTCAGCCATATTAAGAATAAACAAGACAATCATTTTGTGCTGTGTAACCTCTAGAAAAAGTGGGGTACATCTGGGATACAGTGCATGTGTGTGCAGCAAGCGTCTGGTACCAAATGAGTCAAAGTCACGCAAGAGTAAACCTCTACGACTACTTGCCGTAAACCTCCATAACCCATGTTTAAACACATCAGAATAAAAAAAATCACTATCCAAACTAACTTTACTTAACCTAAACCCTTCATACACCATGGGTTGCCTATGAAAACCTGGACACCACCACAGCACAACACTACCTGCAACAATGACATGATGTTTATTTTATTTTTTTCAATTTATCATGCACTGGTATTATTCTGTTGTTGATGAACAAACTTTTCTCCTACATTTCTTATACAGTTTCATAGTGAAAGGCATAATTTTAACATCATAATGGCTGAATATCTGCACAACCAGTAAAAATCTGGAAATAAAACAAAAACATACTGTACTGTACAGCAAATGAAAAAGCAAATTACCACAAAAATAGATTTATCATTGTATACATCTGCTCATTTTTATTTATCTTCTATTCCATAAGCCTTTCAACAGCTTCCTGCAAGCATAAATACCCCCAAAATAATTCTGAACACATAAGTCTCCCCTACACTATTACTGAGTCCCTAACACTATCAGAAATTACACAAACCAGAAAAACAAAGCAACATACAGTAGCCAATAATTACTGTAAGTGAAATTACGCACAGAAACAAAGGCAACAAATTGTATAACTTACTACAAATTTTTAATACCATACCTGAAAGCTTCAGAAAAGTTAGCAAAGGTAACAGTGCTTTTAATACAGAGGTTTTACTGGTCTACATCTTTTCGTAATCCACCCACCATTAGCAGGTCCATTAAATATATATATATATATATACTGTAAGCTCAGAAAGGAACATTTCCTCATTTACAAATGATCACTAATGAGAAAGCATTACGAACACAACACTGTTGGTACTTCAGCTACATTAAGTTTTACAAACATCCAAAACTCAATATTACAATACCGGTATTAATAGTGTAGCTTAACCCATTTGAGCCCAGGGTCCTCAATATAGAATGGAACTGGGCATTTTCAAAAGTTAATAATGAAAGGAACCCCGGGACCTATGAGCTTAGCAACTATGGGTGGTGGGCAGTACCCTTAATACCCTTCCAGCACAATCTCTCACACAGGAACCCTGGGAGCTAATGGGTTAACCATACAGTACAGTACTGTACAGTACATGCATTTCTTATAGCTATCAAACACAGTAAGTGCAGTAATCATATTTTCATACTGTGCATCAGTTTCCATGTTCAGTATTTAAATCAATAAAAACTACCATCAACATTGAATGACCTTCTGTGTCCCAGTTTATTCCCATTTTACAAGTACTGTTGGTTTGGAATTATCTCAACAACTACTGTATTGGTAAACAAAACACAAGCCAATTATTAAAAACTCAGTGCTGTTCCTTCGGTAAATTTTATATCTTCAATCAAATGTGCTTAGTCTACATGTATACAGAACCTATCATGTTATCAGGGTTACAAAGACTCAAAAACAGATTAAACATACTTGGGATGATATCATGTCACAAACTAATGTGCATAAACAATCTAAACTTCAGTCTCATGCACCTACTGTAAACTCTGAAAGGTTGTTACATGACTGGTTGTTGTAGGTATTTATAAGGCTCCAATGCTAAACTACAATTTACAACCCAGTATTAAAAAACATTCATGTATGGTACAATGAATAACAAAATCAGAGTTAGACAATGATCAAAATAGTTACAATTATTCCACTGTGGTTTGAGATGGTGCTTTTAGTACAAGAGCACTGTTCTGTATTAATGGCAGTCTGAGAATATGATTAAGTGCACAAAATTACTGTGCTCACTGAACAGCACTACATCACCTTCTGAAATCTCAAATGCCCTCCCCCATACATATATAAGGATATAATGAACATGGGAATCTGCAAAACCCTGAAACTGCGGGTGGTAATCTGTACAACTTACCACTCTATCGGGCCTCTGTTCTCAGCAAGATCTTCTACAGTTCATCAGTACTTGTATCCAAGGCCCAATCAACCCTCCAGCAGCCTGACACCTTACAGGATACCACCCTTCTGGCCCTGGTGGCATTGCATCCCTCCCTCTCCAAGCCAGTCTCAGGGCTTCTGACTGCAACCTCCTCTCTCAAGTTTTCTGTTACACCTACACCTATCCTGCCTCCTCCCTCATCTGTGGCTCAGACATCATTCCTCAATCCCCTTCCTGGCCAGTAACTCACAGGCCATTCAATGACCATGCCCTGAGAATACTCTAAGACCAGACTCTTGTCCCCCTTTAGTCACCCCTCACTACCATCTGTCTCCTATGCCCCCTTGGGTTGACTTAGCTGCAGCCACTACTCCTACAGTGCCATTCTCTTACTGCCACTTAACTGATGACATCAAAGCCACCTAGATATTCCCAATGCTGGCAACAGAGATGTACTGCAGGTCTTTCGTCATATTCATAGATGGTTTACATGCTCTCCCTGCCACCTCCACCTCAGATCTACTTCAAGGACATTTCTCTGTAACACAGCAGACAACTGGAAGGCCAGCACAGCCCACTACCAGCAGAACTCTTGCCATCTTCCAAGCACTCTCACTTGTCTGACAACACCTGCTTCCCCAAGATGTTGTACTGTACACAGATTCCTTGTCCTTTCTGTAACCTCTACTCCAACAGCCTTCACCCCACAGAGGCCCTCCCTATGCCACTCAATCTCCTCTCATTGACCTCTAGTCATCCTCCTACTACTTATGTCTCCAGTGGGCTCCCTCTCACACAGACATCAGGGGGAATGAGATAACAGATCTAGTGGCGAAGTCAGTGGTCTCTACCCAGGTAACCACACCTCTTGATAAGTTGCCCCAGACCCAACAGGGCTGCGTTGCACTGGCTGTCGCACCACAGTGCAAGCCAAAACTTTCAAGAATGAAAGTAAGGTGCGGTGAGCAGAAGGTTGTTGCAGCTGCAACTACTTGGAGAAATGGATTTCTCTTGTGACATCTGAAAACTATGAATGGTTTTGATCCTGCTCATGTTAACAATAAAACAACTTTACTTAGACGTATATTCATCTCACTAGCTATAGAAGACATCCCTTACTGTCTTGTTTTTCAACTTCCATATTTTCCTCCTAGGTGCACAGGTCCTCTTCTTCATCACTCGCTCTTTACGCATCATGTCACATATCAATAATTTATGTTGCTGCACTCACACACACTTAACTACCAATAACTTTAATATCCCTCATCAACCTCCTATCAGCCTTCCTGACCAGGATATAATCTACCTGGCTACTATTTCCCCCAGAGTCATGTGTAATCAACCACCTCTCTCTCTTCCTATAATGCATGTTGCTCATAATCATATTCATTGTTTCCCCAAACTCAATTATCTTTTCCATTTCCTCAATTCTCGCACCATATGCACATCCCCCATGTACCCCTTCATATCCTTGAGCTGCTTCACCTACATGACCATTTAAGTTATCTCCCAAAACTAAAATCTCATCCCCCTCACCACTTACCACACGTATTAAGTCATCCCAGAATCTATCTTTTTTTTTTTTTACATCATCCAAGCCAGCCTATGGAGCATACACCATCATAAATGAAAATCTTAGCCTACTGCACAAAATTTTCACTACTATAATCCTTTCATTCATGACACACTCCACACATTTTTCCTTAACCAGCACACCCACACCACCATATCCATTTGCCCTTCCCAGCCAAAATATCTCACACTGATAATCTCTCCCTGCAATCATTCAAGCTGATCCTCCCCACCTAGCTAACTTCCTGTTCACAGCCAACATCCATCCACCTCCTACTCACGGACTAGACCACCTCCCCTGTTCTACCCTTCAAACTACTCACATTTAAAAATGTCACTCTGATCCCCTTGGGTGATTTAGTATTGTCAAGGTTCTGTGTTTTCTCAGTTTTTGCCATCTGATCCCCTTGGGTGATTTAGTATTGTCAAGGTTCTGTGTTTTCTCAGTTTTTGCCATGTCATTAAAATTTAACAGAGAGAGAGAGAGACAGACCATAGGCCCTGCCCACCAGCACAGTCCAGGCATGGGACCTGGAACCCACAGCCCACCAGCAGTGATCAGCAGCTATGGTGGTGGCCTCGGGGCACCCTGCCAGGATAGCTACAGGGACACCCTCTAAGTGTGCCTTGGCACTGTACCTGCCCTGCGATTATTCTGGTAGGGCGGCCTAATGGGGATCCCAGGGTCGTGGGCCCCTCTTTACTAGGCGGAAATGGTAGCCAAAGAACTGCAATGCCCTGTACCCTCTAGCACAGATCTGACCCCCATCCCATCCTGGTCCCCAGCAAAGCCTGCATCATGCCTCTACTCAATAGGTCCACCATTAGGTAGCAAGGGCAATGTTTTCTGGCCACACGCCCTTGCTGGCATCCACCCATGTAATGTAATGGGGTACCTTCTGTTAGGGTAAAAAAAAAAAAAAAAAAAAACGAAGGTATTCTTCCTATTAATATATTCTAAAAAGTAAATCGAGCCTCAAGTACTGTATCTGGTGGTTGCACCACTACCCCCACTACACCACAACTGATCTTTAGCACTATGGCCTGGAGCAACACACAGTCCAGGTGTTTGAAAAAGCATGCTCAGCCTCTTGGGAGGTAAAGCTCTTGGCTGGCCTTGCCAGAACGCACCCTGGTACGCCTGATTAAAGAATGGAACTGATGCCCATAAGTGTTGCTGCTTTCACCAGATTTGGGTCTGGCCACAATGAACTGAGATAACATGTTCATTTGGTGGGTCTAGCTGATAGCCCATGATGTCTTTCAAGCCACATAGGCTATACAGGAGATGACTGATGGCTATGTGGTCCACTGCCCCATGTCCTATTCTGTTCTCATAGAACCATCCTCTCCCATTGCCTAATCCAACTGGGTGTCCACACTTCTGATCTGCAAATACTCCTGGGTGGTGGTCTAATGGCCCACCACCTCTGTGATCATGTTGTCCACCCCACCTCAGTTGTCCAAAACATGAAGCGAGCCTACACTCCAACTGTGATGCAAGGATACCGGTATAAGATTTATAAGCTGTAAGCCAAAACCCTAAGCCATGCAGAAGAAACACTTATGGGAAATTTGGATGCAGAAAAAAAATAATAATAATCAGTAAAAAAGAAAAAGATAGGCAATCCCACATTATCTGGGCATAGGCTATGGGGGATCTCAAATTAAGAATTATCACAATACACAACATTTAGGGGTCCGAGACCAATCTTACTTCCCTCTACTTTACTTAACAGAAGAATCTCCAGTTATCTCTTGAGGATTCATACTACTGTGAGCAAGGCATTGTCACTGACTCTGTCTTAAATGCTCTACAACACTAATTATACATGACATTTTATACAGATTAAATACAGTACTACAATACAGTAGGCGCGGAAAGTATTGACGTTTTTTTGCCGACGTCATTCTTCTTCGCGTTAAGTGAAGTAGGGTCAATACTACCCTCCCCTGTGATGCAAAATGAGCTGACGCTTTTTCAACGGGAGCTGGCAACCCTGCTTGATAGGTTTGGCACCACAGGAGCAGGCTCAGTAATGTTTGGGCAGCCACAGGAGGAGGATTGTCTCTGTGTGTGATGCACCACGAGGGCATGTTTTGACTCAAATAACACAGTTATTTGGTTACCTACCACATTCTCATCATGCCTAAAGTAACCACAAGCAAGGACAAACGTGTGGAAGTGATTACTTTATACAAAGCTGGCCACAAACTCCCATTTATTGCAAATCAGATGGTGTTAGACTGAGGACAGTGCAGAGACTGGTGAAGCGGTTCAAGGACAGTGGGGAGGCCATTCCTCCCACTCCACTTCCCAAGCCTGGGAGACCTCGTAAGACAACCTTCAGGACCCGTCAGCTGATCTCAAGGCAAGTTAGCAAGGATCCAAGGCTAACAGCACGGGATTTAAAAGAAAAGAACCCACAGTTGCTGGCAGATGTGTCTGTCAGAAGTGTGCAGCAGCTGTTGCATGACGATCTGGGCTACAGGAGTTTTTGTGCTCGTAAAAAACCACTGCTAACTGCACTTCAGAAGAAAAAGAGAGTAAATTTTTGTAAGAAATATCTTGCCTGGAGTGAGGAGCAATGGAAAACTGTGCTTTGGAGTGATGAGTCAACATTTACTGTCACTGGTACCCCTTCATCACGAGTGTACCGCAAACCAGGCAGTGACCCCCTGGATCCTAAGTACACTTCCAAGTTTGTTAAATACCCAGCCTCACTCATGGCTTGGGGCTGCTTTACATATTATGGTGTTGGTAGGTTGGTAATTCTACCTGCAAATGAAAAAGTGAACCAGAACAATTATTTGGAGCTCTTATGTGATGTTTTAAGTGACTCTTTTGATAAAACCAAGGCAAGAGTATTTATGAAAGATTCTGCCCCTGCACATGTTGCAAAGTCAGTGAAACAGTGGCTAACAGACTGTGAGGTTCCCTTTATTCGAGATTGGCCTGGAAACAGCCCAGATATAAATCCCACTGAGAATTTATGGGCGCACATGAAGCGGCAGCTGCGTAGTATGGACACATCATCTTTGCCTAAACTTGCAGTTTTAGTCCGTCTGTTCTGCAAAACTACGCCATCAGTCTCCCCAGACGCCTTAAGAAGATAATAAAGGTGAAGGGGAATGCCAGTAAATACTAAATTCAATGGTGAGTGTTAATTTATTTGTTTCTCCTTGCTAACCACAAGAATGTTTTCTTTTTTTAAAATGGCGTCAACACTTTCCGCGCCTACTGTACAGTATAGATACAGTAATGGTAATATGGCAAGTGGTGGTGATCATCACCCATTCACCACATGTAGTGCTGCCTACTTCTTTCACCTTTATCATTCTTTTTCTTTGTTGGCCCTCCTCACTTTTATTTCTCCCATTCTTCCTGTCACTTTTTATCATTCATTTTTTTCCCAATTCAGGTGGCTCTACACTGCATCAAGCCTCATGGTTTCCTGTATCTCAGTAAACCATATACAACACAAGCCAGTAACCACATAACCAAAAACTGGAGTGAAGTGGAGCCTACTGCAGTGCCCGTTAACTAAGACACAAATGCAGCATCCATCAAGGAACCAAATTTTCACACTCTTCCAAATGCCTCGCTGTGATGAGGTGCTGTTTGCCATGAGGAAGTGTCAGTTCACTGCATGGGAAGGGCATTTTAGGAGTGGTTTCTTCCCTGTGATTGATAGGGCTGCTCAGACAATAACTAAACCTGAGCTTAGCACCACAAACAATACTGTACAGTACAACACAGCAGATGTTTTCATTTCCCCCTGATGCTGTCATTCCTAAGCCCATGTAAATATTTGATCATGATTATTACATACTGGTAACAAAGACTGTTGCTACTGTATTCATAATACTACACTCCTTACATAAAAGTGAGTGATTCGGAACCAGTGTTACAAGACATGGATATGTTGTCTCCACAGCCATTCAGTATGTAGCTGTGGAAGCTTAGCCTTGTCACGCAGAGCTGAGAGCTTTTAAGGCTTGCTGTATGAGTACAGCACTGTAAATGAATGTACAGTATAGTTCAGTTCACTGGGAACTCCACTGATGGTTTTCCTTCTTCTATGCTTTCCTCTTCTTATATGCACGCACTCCATAGGCTGATCAATTATCTGCTTTTATGTTTGAGCATGTGGAGAGGATGGAGAGTGAAAGACTGACGAGGAGAGTGTATGTGTGTGAGGTGGAGGGGGCGAGAGGGAGGGGGAGGCCGAGGATGAGATGGAGGGATGGAGTGGAGAGGTATATGAGAGAGGGGGGTGTGAGTTGGGAGCGTGGTAGTGAAATGGCAGGGAACAGAGTGACATGGAGGCGATTTGTTTGTGGCCACCCCGTGCGGGATTGAGGCGTCTGGCAATAGATAGATAGATAGATGTTTTCCTGTTCCCGTGTCCCCCACCGCCATGTGTATTACTGTACATGGATGATGATGATGGTGATGGATGAGAATGAAATACAAGTTACCGTAATCTGCTGTTTCACACAACCATCAAATTTGGGGATTTCCCGTATTAAGTTTTATTCACTATACAGTACGCTCTAAACCAAAAGTATAAAAAATGGTGACATTTCTATTTCAAAAATACCCAAGAGGCTGGTTACTGGTATGTACAAGACCCTGACCCACTGCATACTGGCTGAGTAACTATAAAAGTCACTTAAACAGTAATTAATAACATAACACACAAATGACATCATGTTTCCTCTCAAGGAATCCCTGTATTGGCATTGGCCATGGTACAGCTGTTCTCTATGGACGGGAAGCTAAACTAAGTGCCAAAACCAGTTAATTACTTCAGAACAGTTGACAGGAACCAATGGTAAAAAAAAGAAACCTGAGAAGTGTACAAAGATATGTGATACTGTAAAAGTCACAGCTAGGACATACAGCCTACGTATACAGAAAATACATACATGCACAAAGCCCTTCATGGGATACTTTTGAGTATTTGCCAAGTGCATTTTCAACTTGTTTTTATTTCTTCTAAAAGTGGTGAAAAACATTTCAAAAGCAGTCTTTGGTTACAAATCCCAAAGGCACCGAAGACTGACAGAACACCATTTTTTAATGAAATTACCCTTATCAGTAGCTACTGATTTATCCAAACATAACCTATATTATCATACAATTAGCCCAACCTATCATAACCTAGTTTATACAATTCTAACCACTTATACTTACCAACCCTAGCCTATTTCTTATATTATTACATTTTCCTTGCTTACTAATCAATCCTCTTCATACCCGAAAACACTTCTGTACACCTTGACGAACTCACTGGATCACTTCAAAGGGAGGTAAAAACAAAAAAATTAGGTGGTCCAATCTCCTCAAAGATTATAAATAGCTATAATTTTAACCAAAAACCTATACCTCATTTATCACTTAATTCTGACATACAATTTTTGTACAAAAAAAATATGCACCACTGATTACACAGCACCATTTTCCTTGATAAACCTAATGGGACAGATTATCCTAGTCTTGTAACCATTATAAAACCTAATTAACCCAATCTAATTAACCTAACCCAAACTAACCTCACCCTGTTAAGCAAGAGCTTGTGGCTTGCACCACTGGCAGTCAGCATTACAGGTAACTTGCCAAATAATACCACAAGGCAATTCTTTACCAGATGGGCACAGTGATCCCACCTATATTATGACAAACTCACGATTTCATGGTAATTCAACATAGTTCATACACACAATCATAAACCTCTTGGTTCAACTGGCAGCCTGGCTAATTTCAATTAAAATTTTAAAAGAGTGACACATCTAAACAATAACACAACCATCAAAACTAGTTTGGCACAGAAACTGACATCTTCCACTGTAGGTATTCATAGCAATGGATTCACTGATCAGGCTAACTTAGGCTACACTATCCAGGTAACTAAAAACCTACCTGATCAATACATCTGACATTTCTAATGTTTCCCTCAGCCACCTACAGTATTCATCAACCCTACAGTTTGGTTCCATCGCGTATGTGTGTATATCCACGTCGTATATTGCTTATAGGCCGAGTGTCAACCACAGTAAAAATTCTTCCATGATAATGTGTATGAATAATGCAGGAGCTTCAACTACGATGTTTGCTACCGTTTCCACCTCCTATCTCGGCCCCAGGGCCGCTTAATGAGCCATGAACTGATGAAAAGCAGAGTAGTACATGCAGCGAATACTATGTTACGCGTTATATTGAGAAAATTAGCAGAGAGGGAGGAAGGTAGGCGGCTGGCGGAGGCTGTTGTGATGATCAACATTATCTCACTAATTTACGCTTACCCTGCACGACCTGCGTGGTAGCCGTAGCCATCTCTGACCCGCCTCACTCCTGCCACTCCACCACACTCCAAAATCTAGGCTTAGTGATGAAAGAAGAATAGCAAGTAAACAAAGTCCACTGTTTACAATAACCCAGCCAAGAAATCCTCGCGACTTGCGAGACGCGACAACGAGAACACAGGTAGTGGGGAGCGTAGCCAGGGACCCTAAGTATATCACGTATAACCTAACAACATTACTGTCTCAAACAACTAACAACTAACCATTCGTTTCTATGCATACATAGCTGTATGTTTCGACTGAAGGTAATTTGATTAGCGTGTATTCCAATGATATTTTATATACACGCTTACATCAATTATCTCTGCGGAGATTATCTCTTGGGAGAAATTTTTAAAAATTATACCAGATCTCACAATTAATTCTTAAATAAGAATTAATGGGCATGGCTGAATATTTCAAGGCTCTGTAGGAGAGTTCTTTCTTCTTGACCCAAGTTCATTAGGGGTCATCGCTACGGTTACACCGACTTTCTTCAAAAACCATTAAAAAAGTCTTCCCACTGTATTTAGTTCAGACTAAGAATTAAACACTAGAATGACACAGACACAAAGAAACTTACAGTGGTTGTAATTTATGATTTGTTTTTGCATAATGGTTTAGGAAAGGGTGACATTCTTAAGGATAGCCTTTCCATCCTGCAAAAGCCTTGGTTACGACATGGAACTGGTTTTGAGTTTGTCAGACCCTGTGAACTGTACGAGGGTGATAAGGATGCGGCCACCGAAATATACATTACGAAGAAAACTACAGCATGTTGCTATCCAGTAAAGAGACCATTACCTATATCGAAACGAGCTGAGGCACCTGGGACTGATGGACTGATTGATTAAACATTTATTACTGTAAAGGTGTACAGAGTACTTACGCAACAAAAACTGGTTGGTCTTGCCACACACCTCCTTCCGCCAGTAGTTTTATAGTCAGTGGATACAAAATCGTAGCGTAGCTACACTCCCTTTCGCAAATATCAGCTATGGTACGTGTTGTGAAGTGCAGATGAAGTTATAAGATTATTACATAGGGGGGTGAAATGTAGATATCAGCTGTGGTATCTGCTATGAAATGTAAATGAAGTTATAAGATGCATTACATACAGGAGTGAGGCAGTGTATGCTGCGTGTGCCACAGCCCAAGATGCTTTGCCAAAATGTATAAAGTAAATATTACATAAATCTTATCATAGGGCCATTTCAATACAAAGAGGGGATTGGTCATTAAAAAAAAAAATCAGTAAAATACAAGTGGATTTATATATGACTGATTAAATGGATTAAGTGATGAATTCCACTAAGCATCGCGTCGCTATCTGCTAAGGTTGAGAGAGAGAGAGTGTTAGGTGGTGGGACAGACACGGCTTGGCATTTCCTAGAAGGGACAGTGAGATGTGTGGTAATTACCCGTCCCTTCCTTCACCCGCCCAGACCAGCAGACATCCCTCACTGGCCTGGATAAGACAAGGATAGGACTATACACAACAAAGGAGAGAACATGGTGGAGGGTTAGTGCCCCTCCCTGAAAAACAAATAAAGTCACATGGCCACCCCTTACGGGATTATGGCGTCTGGCAATAGATAAATAGATTACCATCATCATCATTTCAGATAATTACAGTAGTTATTGGTACTTCCATATATGTATTAACGTTTGGTAAATAAACTATCAACCCTTCTATCTGTCTATCTGTCAGCTAGTTCAAAAAATCACTTGGCTACTTTCTGCGCTTAGCAAAATTATGACATTCTGGAGCTGCAAGCTGAAAAACAGACTAAAAACCTCAAGTATAGGTAAAATACACACACACACACACACACACACACACGTCACTTGTGTATTTTTAGCCAATGGACGCGATGAGTAAATAAACCGAAAATTATTACTATTACACATACACGCACACACACACACACCTGTCTGTACGTCATCATAGAAGTATTCTCGTCGGTTTAGGAACGTAACACTTTTCCCTAAACGATTTATTTTGCTTATTACACCTTACTGTCCTCTTTTGTGTTGCATAAACCCTTCCGGTGTTGCCATACTCCGCAAAACATAACGCATAGAAGGATATTTACTCGTTATATCCAAAAATAAATCGCTACAGAAGAGGTGCCAAGGACCTTCTTTAACCGACGGGTATACAGGCCTACGTGTGGCTGCAGATCATGTGTTCAGGTCTCCATATTGTTTTGTGGAGTTCGTCATCATCATCATCACCTGCATTTCTCGCCTGAAGATGAGGTGAAGTTGGATCCCGAGAGAGAGAGAGAGAGAGAGAGAGAGAGAGAGAGAGAGAGAGAGAGAGAGAGAGAGAGAG
>JAGKTI010011782.1:0-24342 GCA_018397915.1 Birgus latro | reverse complement strand
GGCAGAGAAAGAAAAACGCACAAGGCCACACACACACACACACACACACACACACACACACACAGAAGGTGAGGGGTGAGGCAAGGTAGGAAATGGGCTGAGAGATGAAATACTGAAGATAAGGAAGCGACGGTAGAGGTGAGGGGTGAAGTGAGGTGAGGTAATAGGATGTTAAGTAAAGTGAGGTGAGGGGAGAGGTGATGTAAGAGGGGAAATAGGGTGAGGTAATGTAAGAGGTGAGGCGGGGTGATGCGTGAGGTGAGGTGAGGTGAAGCGTGAGATGAGGTTAGGGGTGAGGGGTGAAGGGTGAGAGGTGAGTTAAGGTGGGGTGAGGGTTGTGGTGAGAGGTATGGGTATGTTGAGGTGAGGTAAGATGAGGTGAGAGGTGAGAAATGAAGTGAGGTGTGTTGAGGTGAGAGGTGAAGTGAGGTAGGATGAAGGGTGAGATATGGTGAGAGGTGAGATGAGGTGAGGGGTTAGGTGAGGCAAGGAGATGGGTGAGGTGAGGTGAGGTGAAATGGGGTGAGGGGTGAGGTAAGGTGAAGTGGGCTGAGGGGTGAGGTGAAGTGGGATGAGGGGTGAGGTGCGGTGAAGTGGGGTGAGGTGAGATGAAGTGGGGTGAGGGGTGAGGTGAGGTGAAGTGGGGTGAGGGGTGAGGTGCGGTGAAGTGGGGTGAGGTGAGGTGAAGTGGGGTGAGGGGTGAAGTGAGGTGAAGCGGGGTGAGGTGAGGTGAAGTGGGGTGAGGGGTGAGGTGAAGTGGGGTGATGGGTGAGGTGAGGTGAAGTGGGGTGAGGGGTGAGGTGAGGTGAAGTGGGGTGAGGGGTGAGGTGCATGTGGGTCCAGCTATTGATCTTGACCGGCTATTCACAGACCCCCGCCGCTACAAGGAGACCTAAAATTAACCATGAACGGCCAACTCAGGGATTGTGGACCAGGGTGGGGGTGTGGTGGTAGGGGTGATGGTTGTAGTGGTGGTGGTGGTTGTTAATGAGGAAGTTGCAGTGGTAGTGGTTGTGGTAGTGATGTTGACGGTTGTGCTTGAGGAGGTCGTGGTGATGGTGGTTGTTGTGGTTGTAGTTGTAGTTGACTAATTTTGGTAGTAGTTTTAATTGTCAAAGTTGTTGTAGATGTGGTAGCTGAGGTTGGAGTGGTTGTAGTTTTAGCTGTTGTTGTGGTCGTGATTGTAGTGGTAGTAGTAGTAGTAGCTGTGGATTGTAGTGACTGTGGTAGCTGTGGTGGTGGTGGTAGCTGAAGTTATTGTTGTTGTGGGTGCGTGATGGTATATGTAGGGGTGTGGGAGGCAGTAGCTGTGGCGACCTTGGTTGTGGTAGTGACTATAGAGGTAGTGGTAGTGACTGTAGCTGTGGTTACTGGTGCTGTGGTGGTGGTGGCGGCGGTAAACAGTGGTAGCAGCGACTGTCGTGTGTGTGTGTGTGTGTGTGTAGTAGTAGTAGTAGTAATAGTAGTAGTAGTATAGTAATAGTAGTAGTAGTATGGTATGATCGAAGCTGTAATGGTGGTTTGTCGTGTGGTTATTGTGGTTGTGGTAGTAGTGGTTGTTGGTGGATGTGCTGGCTCGGTGATGGTTGTTCAGGTGGTGGTGGTGCTGTGATGATGGTTGTGGTGGTTGTGAAGAGGGCTGTACATGTGGTGCAGTGGTGTAGTGATGATGGTGACTGTGATGACTGTGATTATGATGGCCGTTGGTGATGATGATAAGTTGTGGTTATGATAGTTGTGGTGATGATGATAACTGTGATTATAATAGTAGCTGTGGTGATGAGATGGTAGATATTGTGATGATAGTTCTGGTGATGATAATTGTGGCGATGATGATAGTTGTGATGGCAGATGCGGTTGTGATAATAATGGTGGTGATGGCAGTTGTAGTGATGATAGGTCTGGTGATGATGCATGTGGTGATGATAGTTTTGATGACAATTGTGGTGATGATGGTAGTTCTGCTGATGGCTGCGGTGATGACAATTGTGGTGATGATGGTGGCTGTGGTGATGATTGCTGCAGTAGCGATGATGATAACTGCAGACTGCGGTGGTAGTGGTGGTAATGGCAATAATAGATGAGGTGCAGAAATTGTGGTAGGTGTGGTAGTTACGTCAGCGGTAAAGAAATGAGGTAGATGTGGTAGCCTTTGGTTTTCATGACTGTGGTAGTAGTGGTGGCATCGATTTTGGTAGGTGTTGCTAATGCTGATTTATGGTCAAGCCCAAAAGTGAGTCATAGAGGATACTGGCAGTTGTGGTAGTGGTGGTAGTGGTGGTGATGATGTGGTAGGAATGCTGTGATCATTGTAATATTGGTGTGGTAGTTGTGGTATTGGTATGGTGGTTGTGGTATTGGTGTGGTAGTGGTGGTGGTGGTGGTGATGTGGTAGTTGTGCTGTGATAGTTGTGATATTAGTGTGGTAGTTGTGGTAGTGGTATGGTGGTTGTGGTAGTAGTGTGGTAATTGTGGCAGAAGTGTGGTAGTTGCGTGGTATTAGTGACAGCTGGGTAGTCGCGGATGCAGTGGTAGTCGTGGTAGTGATTAGGAAACGGTATTGTTGTAGTTATGACCGTGGTTTGCTAGTCGTGGCAATTGTGTGGTAGCTGTGGTAGTGGTGTGGTAACAGTGGTAGTTGTGGCAGTGTAGTGATAGTGGTAACTGTGGTAATAGTGGGGTTACAGTGATGCAGGAGCACGAGTACAATGACGACTGTGAAAATGATGAAAACACTACTAATTATTGTAGAAAGGTTGGTAGTTATGGTGGGAACTTGGTGGTGACGTTTTCATTAAGTCAACATAACTGGCACTGTCGATTAAATTCCGGCTGTAGGAAATGCTGCACAATGCCATGCAATTCACCCATATAGAGCTTTTTCTAAGTCCTTCACAATCACCTCGTTACGTATACTCCCACAGCGTCACTTAACATATCTTGCTTTGCCGTAATTTTAATAGAAATAAACTGACAACAAAGAGAAGTGAAAAAAGAACTATGTAAATCTGGATCATTTGCAAAAGAAAGTACCGTACCTTACTCAAAACTTGGGTGTAAAAGAAAAATAGCAAAATACGGGCCTGATGACCTTTAAGAAAATCATACTCGATAATCAGGTACAGCGATATAAAACTGTCACTCATTTTCCTTCATTATAATCTGCTGGCAGTGGCGGTTACAGTATTGGCTGTTCATGAATTCTGTACAAGTGATATTCATGGCAGAAGTATTGAATGTTGTTTATGACAGTATAAAAACCAGACGCTGACAGAATACTTACTGATACTGGTGGAGGTAATGTGCTTGAATAGTCTCATAACTAGACACAAAATGTTTATTGATAATGCTGTAGTAGTAATACTTGTGGGTGATACAGAATTGCTAATGTTTACACAATAACTACATTGACAGTGTTTACAGGTGCTGGTAAATGTAATGTGGTTGATGACAGAGTCATGTCCATAAATCAAGACTTACCGAAGATCAAGAAATGGGGACAAAATAACATTGTATCATTTAACTCTAGGAAAACCAAATATAGTATTTACAATTTACTAATAGACAGATATTGCCTGATTCCTATATTACCTTCAATGCTACTAATATTCCTATCTGTAAAAGTATGAAAATTCTCGGTGTTTCACATAAGTGCCCTCAGCTGGACCTTTCATGTTAGATCACTTGCTAAAACCGCTTCAGAGAAACTTGGATTATTGTACGGAGTCCGTAACTTCTTCACTGACGAGCAGATAGCTATAATTTACAAGAGGCATGTGCGCTTTTAAGTGGAATATTGCTCGTCCTTGTGGAATGCATGTGGAGAGGTTGCACTAAAACAACTGCATAGAATTCAGAACAAAGATATTAGAATTATTAATAACCCTACTATTACAAATGAACTACCCCCCTTACAGGTAAGAGGGAATGTTGCCTCCCTTGCATTATTTTATAGATACTTTTATGGCAAATCCTCAACCGCATTTGCATCTATTGTCCCACCTCTCCACACCTTCCCGCGCACTACACGGGCATCTGGTAGCGCTCATGACTGGACTGTCACACTGCCGTATTGCAGAACTTCCGCCTATCAGAATTCTTTTACTTCCCGAACTGCGCCTCTTCGAAACTTGCTTCCCCAGAATGGTTTCCCCCCGAACTTCAACCTACGGCTGTTCAAGTCCAACTGTTACAAATTTTTTATGGGTGAAGGACACAAGAATCAGTTGTATGGATTATTTCTTTCTATTCATTTATTTCTTTCCTCCGTTCTGTTATTGTAAAAAAAAGAAAGAAAGAAAGAAAGAAAAAATCACCTGGCACCGCAAGCATAGTCGTAAATGTTGGAAGAGTGATGTGGCTGATACAGACATTTGTTTTGACTGATTATACTGTAATACTGTACCAAGCACTGCTTCACTGTTTACAGGTGTTGGTACATGTAAACACTTCATGTACGCTGTACCATAGAGAGATTCGTATTTTCATCTCTGTAATAATTTGAATTATAAAATTATACGTCGATCTGTTTAGTTATTATTATTATTATTATTATTATTATTATTATTATTATTATTATTATTATTATCATTATTATTATCATTCATCCATTATCTATCCATCATCCAATCCTATGTTCCCCCATGAGGAGCGTAGGAGCCCGGGGCTAGGGAAGTTCGTCCTGACATTTAAGATGAGAGGGATCAACCTCACTCATTCCTGAGCGGCATTACGTGAGCAATAAACCCCAACCACCTCTTGGGTATAAAGCTACACAGGGAGCGCCTTGATTACCCACTAAACCACCAGACGCCATAATTTGGTTATGTGGTTACCACCCAACATAGAAAATGGTTTCCTGGTGTACAGGAAACCATTTGGCTCGTCACTCAATGTAGTCACCAATAGGCAGAGGGAAGAGAAAAGAATGAAGGAAAGAAAAACAGAAGAGGAAGTGTAAAGTCACCCGCAGGCAGAAGGATGAGGAACGAATGAAGGAAAGACAGAAGGAAAGAAGAGAGGAAAGGGCAAATACCCAAAGCAGCACGACATCGAGTGAGTGGATGGTGAGCGCCCCCATTTACTACGTAATAATAATGACTACTACTACTACTACTGTTACTATTACTACTACTATTCTGTAGCAGTATAGTTGTTGTTGTTGTTGTTGTTGTTTAATATTTACTTCTATTCCGTATTCAGAAATACAAAACACAGTTATATGGTACATTAAATATTGCACAGACGTTATTGTAATCATCATTCACGCTGAACTAAGGTTTATTATCGATTTACATCTTTCAGTACCAAAAGCCACTACTGTAAGACTGAAGTAAATATCTGCAGCCAAAATAATAATAATCATCTGTAGGCAATATGTCACAGGAATAACAAGAAGACTGAACACTACACATTTAATATATATACGGGCAAATTATCGGCTAGAATATAGAGAACAGAAACCTAGACTTGTAAACTGAAATGTGGCCACTAATATTTTCTCGAACTTAACACATTCTCTTTAGAGCGCTGTTGTGTACATTTAACAACATTTAAGCGTTTTTAAGGCTTTCAATAGCAGTAGTAGTGATGGTGGTGGTAGTAGTAGTAGTAGCAGTAGTAAAGTAAAATATAAGGGAAAAAGAAATAGTGGTATCATTCATTTCCTCTTGTTGCTCATGTAGTGATGCCAGGATTATCTGAACGTGAATCTGCAGCCCGCCATCATCCTCTCGGGGGATAGGGAGGTTGCTGAGGAACGTTTGCAAAAGCAGGTATCTCCGCTGCCAGGTTACATCCGTGCCACCGCGTGATGGCGTCTCTCTCCAACTCAAGAGATATAGGGGTGACCTTACGTGGAACTTTCATCCTCTCTCACATCTGAATTAGAAGTAGAGGTAAATCAAAAGTTGTGCCATTTTCATTGTATTTTTACCATTCCAACTATCATCCCATCTGTCAGGGATGGAGGGGAAGTTGACTGAGATTCCTTTACTGCCCTCTGACCATGGTTCTTAGAAGCCTTAGACTACGATCGGTTACACTACGGTCATTGCAACAGACATTCAAATTTTGCTACCAGACTGTGACACACAACCATCGAACTGACAGTCCAGGTTCCTATCCCGGTTCTAAATACGAACATGTTAAGGTAAAGAAGACCTCGCTTAAAGGTCTCCTGGCCGCGTTGGAATCAAACTCGGGTGGAGTATGCTTCCAGTTACATCAGCGCCGTTCTTCCGTGTTCGTCGAAAAATACCAAGAAAATAAGTGAAGGAAACATAATTTTCACTATAGTGGTGTAGGAAAACAGCGATTCCAGGGTCCAACAGTCTCACACCTCGTACGGGACAGACGAGAGGACTGAAACATTTTTAAAAATCGCTATTCATTCAAAAAAACATAAAAATCCTCACTGTATAAGCTCTGTATCCCCCCACTCTTCGTAGACATCGAAAATAAGCACTGTCTTTTAGCTACTGCGAAGTTCATTCTCTGTCTGTCTATCTGTCTATCTCTCTGTCTGTTTGTCTGTCTGTCCCTCTCTCTCTCTCTCTCTCTCTCTCTCTCTCTCTCTCTCATAAAATGCTATCACATATTTTTGGTGCCGTACGCAAGCGCTTACAATATATGTCATGTGCATAATTATTTCCGTGAACTGCTTAACTGGCAAAAAAAATAATTGAAAAAGAGACAAATTTGAGTGAGTGACATGCAAGAGATCAGAAAATATTGTGAAGTTTGCCACCGAGTCGAGAGGAAAGAAGGGGAAGATTAGATGATAAAGAAGTGAATTTTGAGGGTATATAATAACTGTGAGAATTTATACAGTTGTACTGTGGTTACAGTGATAATGCATTTTCTAGATATCTAGCCTGACTGTTAAGCCACCATCACTAACACCCCGACACTCTCTGTCTGTCTATCTATCTATCTATCTATCCATCTATTTCTATCTATCTATCTATCTATCCACCTATTTGTCTATCTATCTATCTATCCATCTATCTATGCACGAGAGACACTCGGGCTGTCTTTGACTTAGCCAGAACTCTAAAAATGGCAAATAATCCATCCATCCATCATCCAATCCTACGTTGCCCCATGAGGAGCGTAGGAGCCCGGGACTAGGCAAGTTGGTCCTGACACTTGAAATGAGGGTGACCAGCCTCACTCATCCCTGAGTGACATTACGTGAGCAATAAACCCCAACCACCCCTTGAATATAAACCTTCACCGGCTCAATCCGATTGGAGCACCGCAATTACCCACTAAACCACCAGGTGCCATAATCTGGCTATATGGTTACCACCCAGCATATTAAATAGTTTCCTGGTGTACAGGAAACCATTTGGCTTGCCAGTCAGTGTAGCGTCACCCATAGGGAGAAGGAAGAGGAAAGAAAAAGAGGGTGCAAAGCCACCCGTAGGCAGAAGGACGAGGAAAAATGAAATAAAGACAGAAGAGGAAGGAAGGAAAGGAGGGGGGAGAGGAAAGGGCAGACACCCGAGAGCAGCACTACATTGAGTGAGTGGATGGTGGGTGCCCCACTTACCACAAAGGGCAAATAATACACCCCAAATTCCAAAATAAGGAAAACTTTTCTGAGTAACTTTTTCCCAGCTTCCCCGTGACACTTTCTGCAGTTCCTGGATTTATGGATCATTTCAGTTAGGAGTGTTGAAATTTACTGTTATTCGCCTTTAAGGATTTTTTTCCTTTTTACACAATTGAACCAAATTTTGGCATCTGGTGGTTTAGTGGTTAATTACAGCGTTCCAAACGGACTGAACCGATGAAAGGTTATATTCCAAGGGGTGGTTGGGGTTTATTGCTCACGTAATGCCACTCAGGATGAGTAAGGCTGGTCACTCATCTTAAATGTCAGGACCAACTTGCCTAGCCCTGGGCTCCTATACTCCTCATGGGGCAACGTAGGATTGGATGATGGATGGACGGATGGAATACGCAACTGAAGACACTGGGATAGTTTCCGGATTTTTTGTTATTGGCTTAAAACACAGTCCAAAGGCTTCTACTATTGGAGTTTGTTGATACCTCAGCTTTATATGTTATTTTTTTTTTCCTGATGCCTCACTTTTCTCATTACAGACAGACAGACAGACAACAGACAGAAAGAGACGCGAACTTAGGTATGTATAAGCTGCACCTCCACACGCACATATATTTCATTCATTCACTACGGTCTGTCATTTCTCTTACTTCCTCAGCTTCCATACATCGACTGCTCTGGAGTTTTGCTTAATGGTTTTATAGTGTAATGTACAGTATCAACGTGCATAGGTTCGAGTCCTAATAGGTGAGTGGGTGATTTTCTGTCATGTAAGCAAACTATTTGAGTATGACTATAGATTACCATGGCTTGGTGAGGAGGCATGAAGAACGGCTGGCAGTACTCACCTGAAAAGAGAAATATGCTTGTTAGTTATAAATTCTTAGTTGTTATAGCGAGACTTGGTTGTATCGAGGAAAGTTTGGATAGAGAGAGAGAGAGAGAGAGAGAGAGAGAGAGAGAGAGAGAGAGAGAGAGAGAGAGAGAGAGAGAGAGAGAGAGAGATAAGGGAGAGGGATACTCAGATACATTAATTTTCTTGAATCGTTTGCGGTTGTTAAAATACTGTGACAAGATACTGTACTGTTATCTTTATCAGCCCTTAACATTATTAGGTTCACTGCAGGGCTGGACATTCTATATGAAGGGAATGTGGGACAGACTACATTAACACCCGCGGATTCTGCAGTGGCTGAAAACAATCGTGTGACGGTGGTCAGAGCAGAATAAGGTACACATGGTTTTAACTGAGGTATCGGTCTCTGGTAGCTATTTCAACAAACTTATCAACTGGAAATGGTCTGCAGTACTCTGGTAGGATCTGAACTTGGCTGCAGTTAACTTCAACGTCTTCCTTCCAGTGAGATATTTTCTTTTGCTTAACATTGCTTATCGTCTTCAACCTGGGGACGTATTATTAAATCAAATTCGCTATCTCCTGATTATTTTATTCAGCCTACGATAGTCTTTTCGAACTATAGGGGTTATACAGAGCCTTCACTAACCCATTCACGCAAGGGAGCTCTAATAAGATCAGTGAAATAATCTACCATTGACCAGAACCGTGAGAGAAATAACCTAATCAAAGAGGTTAAAGATCAGAGTGGATAAAGGCAGACGTGAGATTCGGAGAGGAAGTAATGGATCTGAACGAGCCTTGAAGTAATATGGAGAGGTCTAAAGTGGCCTGAATAACCCTAAATATACTTAATGGGACTTTAATTACAATGGACTACAAAACATCAAAGTCAACCTGAAAGAAACTAAGTGGCTGAACAGCTATGATAAGGCCTGAATTGACTTCCTAAACTGATCTCACTGGATCTGAGTATATTTACATTAAAAAAAATTCTGAATTGGCCTAAAATTGCCAACTTTTAGCTTGGATGTTGAGCTGTAACAGGAGGCTAACAGTTGACTACGGTGCAAGTTATAAGGAAGTGATGCGGAAAGGATGCAGAGGCGTAGAACTAGTGAAGTGCGCTTTGTGAGCACGTGACGAGCTGGCAAGAGTTTGTACATACGCCTATCATCATAACTTCATCATGGTGTAAACTTTCTACATTTCTGGTGAGGAAGTTAAGCAATAACAGAAGTATAATTGAGGTAGAACATTTCCTTTCTCACGTTTTCTCTCTCTAACGTTTTCTCTTTAGATGTGCATATAGCGAGGCGCGGTAGCATTTATCCCACGGGCAGTGTTCATTTCTCTGCCCCCGACTTGCCGTGTCAATGAACTGCGTCGGTAAACGCTTGGCTGTTGATTGAATGCTAAAACCCAGAAATGGGGCGATTACTCTTGCTGATTTCATCCCCTAAACATAGAAAAAACGTTCATGTAAAATTATAAACGTAATATCCGATGTTTGATTGTTAGAATTCATGCAAGAAAACATACAGTACTGTTACAAAGGGAAATCTTTTTTAATTCGATTTCATAGGGGAGCATGCCAATTGAAGCCCTCGGAAAGCTGAGATTCCAAAGGGTTTCTTTGGTCTCTTGAGTAAATATATAGTTAAAAACAAAATTGACTGAATGTATCTACTACCTGCTGAAAGAATCACTTTTCTATCTCACATAGTAGAAAAGTTATTAGCCTCTAAAAACCATCGCGGTCGGGCCGTGTCGTGTCGGTCCGGGCAGGGACGTGTCGGGCCGCTCATTTCTCAGCTGAACGTAACAACGCTTCCCTCGCTGCGCTTGTTTGCTCGTAATTATGCATTTTGCCACGGGGTACGTGAAATAATCTGCAAAAGGACGAAAATCAGAGCCAAGTTAAGGTAAAACGATTATCGATAAGATGTACACCAGAGGAAAGTTCCGCCTTATACACCTGCCTGCCAGTTCTGACCTTTATGCGTGAGACAACCACTAGTGAAGCAGCAGCCAGACACTGAAATGTCTGGTACCACTGTGTGAGAGGGCTGAGGTTAAGGGAGAAGGAAGGCTGGGGGAGCTGATAGTTCCTACCCCTCCCTCTTCCATCCCCATCCTTCTCACACAATTACCAGATAAAAGAATGTTGGCTATTGCTTCGCTACCATATGTCTCACATTTACTATTTCGAAGTGGTGAACGTGTGTATAACGCGGAACTTTCCTTGGGTGTACGTTAAGAGCTAAGTGAATGTGAAGTGGCATGAATAACCAAACATAGAGAGGGAGGATAACTGCAGACTGCGTGTTGGCTTATGCAGGCAACTCCTGACAAGTGTGGTGAAGCAGAAGAAAGCCTAGAGTTTAATGTTGCCAACTACACAAGGATGATTTAGACAGACAACTAGTTTTCACTTAAATCCCACGCTCACCCGCGGAACACGTGCAGCAGCCATCCAGCAAGTCATATTTCATATAGGTCTGCCTATACGGCACCCCGATAGTTGGATAATTACAATCAACACTTTCACCATCACGAAACGTCTAGTCGTAAAAAAGTGAGAAGGAACATCATGTAGTAAAGAAATATGACAAGGAATTTTATAGGAAAAGACGAAAGGAAAACAATCGCTACTCTTGGAAATTCCGGGAAAAAACTGGATTAACACAGTCCTTGATGAATAGTACTGAAAGAGGTCCATGAAAACTATATCGACCACCTCCAGTTTGAAACCCCTAAGCCCAGTAAAACTGCCTGGTATTAGCAACAACAAAATGTATATGCCACCGGATTGGAGGGGTCAAGTCGCCAGATAATGTGAAAAGAGGATAATTACAAAAGCCAGGGTGGTCCATACTATAATCAGTTCACTTTATTTGTGCGTAGATCTGCCGTATCTCCATCTTGAAAGCAGAGGTGTAACAAAAGATTAGCACAAGAATAGGATGCTAGTCACGAAGATGGGCTGTGGAAAGGATGTAGAGCCGTAGTCTGCATGAATGATACTACAGGGATAGAAATATGGTTGGCTTTTCCCCCACTCCCAACCCTCACATATGAAGCACTGCAGCCGAAAGTGGGATTACTTCAAAATTTGTGCGCTGGTGCTTCCTGCCATGATTATCGAAAGTCCTCATCCGATAAAAAAGTGACCAGCTGTTATTTATTTATTTATTTTTTCAAGCAAGGAAGAAGGAACCAAAAGCCAGGAGCCCGAAAAATTGTTTCCTCCAAGAAAAAACAAAAACAAGAGAGAGCCAAATTCAAGATCTGTTCATTCTGAGCTCAGACGAATGTAGGATGAGCAAGCCGTCGTGCTACACATACCTCCACAGGACGTATACACTATACAGTGCAAAAAATCTTCTGAACCAATTTTCATGGTAAACAAATCTCCAGTGCAGTGCATTATTTTCAGAAATCATATTGTTTGGTTGTGTTTTTCACTTAATGGTCACTCGAGCTTAGATGAAAACTCTTTGCTGTATGAGAAAAGAAAAATATATAAGCAAGCAATATTATGCATAGTTTAGGATGAAGAAGGTTTATGAATACGGGTCCAGAGCTCCACAGACTAGCACTGACGGACTCAGCTACGCCACGACCAAGCCAAGGTGCGCGAGACTTCAGCACCTGGCCAAGTATTTATAAAGAATCCTAACCAGTCAAAATTATGTTCCAGTGGTCATACTTGTGAATGATTATCAGATATTCGTATCGTTTCGTATCGTCGTAGCGTTTATAAAGGCTTCAACATGCTTGCACGCGTCGGTCTTGGTCACCTAATGGCGGCTCTCCACTCTGCTCGATCTCTGGCAACCTCCGCCATGTTCAGATGTTCAGAAGTTATTATTGGCTATATTTTATCACTTTGACAGTCATTCCAGTTTGATTGTAAAGTGTTTGGTAACGGTAAGAGTGAAGATAGAGGTATAAACGGTCTCTTATTTCGAGTTAACCTCTTCAATTCCATGGCGTATTTTGTGATTTATTCTCGTTATTTTCAAATCCTTTTAACTCAGGAGAGATTAAGGAGAGGTAGGTATAGTCTCCATCAGTCCCTTCAGTACAAAAGACTTTCCCAAATTGAATAAAAGCCTCTGGACGCGCCACAAATAAAGTCTAAAAAGGTGTCTCTGGATCCAAGAGGAAAAGCTGAAGGAAATTCGTAAATAAAATCGTCAACTCTCCTTTCCAGTGCCAGCAAAAGAAATGACTAAGATCTGTGTGTATTCCCACGTGTAACAAGACCTGTGTGCACGTGTCCCATACGAGTCTTCACACATGGGAATAGTAATACAGTCATAGCATTGTTTCATTCCTTATTGTCCTATGAGCAGTGTAGAGACCCGGGGCTAGGTAACTCAGTCCAGACATTTAAGCTGAGTGACCAGTTCTGTGCTGAGTGGCTTTATGTGACGATAAACCTCAACCATTCCTCGGGTTTAAACCCTTATGGATCACATCCAGTCAGAGCCTCTTAACCCACTAGAGGTCAACTATATCGATACCACTCTTAGTTCAAGAAATCTTTCGGTCGGTCACTGAATGTAGCTAGTTAGATAAAAGTAGTAGGACATAGATGGAAATGTTGTCACAGTGCCACTATTTTTATGCTAATTTCATGGTTGGAGTGTTCCATTGTACTATGTTTTCACTGCACGAGTTGGAAAAATGTTCTAATATTATGATCAACATGGAAGTTTTCTACACTCCGCATTCTTGCATTGTGTGTTTTGTTGGCAGTCCAGAATAACCTTTTACCTGCCGCCTTTGTGCCTCCAGCTGTTAATTCAGGCTCGCGTTCTGGCTTCTTTCGTGTCATTGTAAAGCTGAAACACGGCTCATTCTTCCCTCAGTTTTCCCGCTCTTTCTATGACCCTTCCTTCCTTTTAGGGGCATTTTTCGCCACGTTTCTATGCTCCTTTCATTACGGGAAGGGAGGGAGGGAGGGAGGATGAGAGAGAGGGAGGAAGGGAAGGAGGGAGGGAGAAAGGGAGGAAGGGATCCGTATTATAGTGTCGTGTTGAGTAATGTACAGTCGGGTACAAAAGGTAGCCTAGTACTTTTCATTTTTTCCTTTCCTCAGATGGCATTTTCCCTTACTCTTGCTGCCTTCAGACTATTCTGTTGACTCTGGAGAAATTATTTGTAATGACGGGGGTAAATACAGTCTCCATTTACTCCTTCACAAACTGATGTCTCTCTGTAGGCTGAATAAAATAGACTAGGAGTGACAAGAACAAAATTAGACATATACTATCGAACTGAAGAGGTTAGACTGAGTACACTTCTCTGCCCATAGATGACTCTCTTTGTTATGATGCGACAGGCGAGAAAGTGACGGCCATGCCCCAGGGCTGACGCAGACGTGGTGAAATAGTAGGAGAACTTTTGCCCCTGACTGTGAATTGTAAGGTCAGCATATAAAGGCCTCACAAATTGCTGTCCCGTAACATAATGGAGGGAAATTAATGGGTGAAAATACAAAAATAATGGGCGCTTTGTGACGCGGGATAAAAAGGGCCGCGGCTGAGTGACGGCTCGATAATTTTACTTTGGTGGGTGAACGTAGCAACATGTAATAAGGGTTTGTTGTAGGAAAATTAAACTGATGAAAGGGGAAGAGTGCGAGTCAGTAATTAACGATACTGAATTTAATGGAGATATATGTTGAAAATAACGCAGGAGATGAGGGGCCAACTTAGTTTTGGGTCTGTGACTAATCGATGATATTACACTGGCCTGAAAATATATTAGGAGGACTGAAAAAGAAATATCGAACCAGAAACTTAGAAAGAGATGAATTAGATTCGGCCTTCATTAACCACTTCCCTACTACAGTATTTCCAGGCGAATATAAGCGAAAGGTAACAGCAAGACTAATCTGTAAACTACATTGAAGATCTTTTCCTGAGGTGAATAAAATAATTTAGTAGTGGCGAGAACGAAATAGAAATAAGGTCAAAATATTGAGGAAATTAATGGACACTACTCCTTCACCACCAGATGTCTCGCTTGCAATGAGTATAATGGTGTGGCGGCAGCAAGAATGAAATACACAATCGGCCTCAGCGTTGTGAGGGTTTAAGCACTTCACACCTCTGACTACTTTATTATTTTCGTTTTTTGCTACTTTCAGAGGGTTTTGCTGAACTTATGGGAGACTTTTTGAACTGAAGGGATTACACAGAGCATAGCCTTCCTTAACCCCTGCACGACCAAAGCCTTTCCAAAGCATACTATGTACTCTGGTGGCAGCAACAATAAAATACGTCCTCTGGCTGAAGAGATAAAATAAACTATCCAGGTAAAATAAAATGTCTGTGAGTCTGCCTTCCCCCTTTGTGCCATTTCTCTTGGTGGTGGGGTGCAGCGCCGTCCCGTGGTGGCACTGATATAACCGGTCAGGAATTTTGTCCGATTATACAAAAACCTTTAACTCGTTCCCTATCTCCCGAAAGCAGGATGACAACTTCAGTCTGCAGTCCACCGAGTTCACGTTCAGATAAGCCTGAGGGCATGAAAATAAAAGAAAAATCCCCTTAATCTCAGCTCCCCTTACATCCATTACTTTCCCATTCACTACTGTGGCGTCTTTCTCATTTGATTTTTGCTTAAGCCACACGAGATTTTCCGCAAATTAACATTTTTCGAACTGGAGGAAGTAGATATAGCCTTCAGCATATCCTTCACTAGTAAGGAGCTCTCCAAAGATGAGTTAAATCGTCATCAGGTAGCCAGAACCCACCCGTGTCTTTCCTGCATTTACCCTACCATTCCGACAGTTTTTTTTTTCCCCATGTTTTTCCTTTTTGTATCCATTTATAAAACACTCACACTCACTAATGACTTCCTCCATCATTATTACTATTACCTTCGCCCCGAGGACGTATTTTGCCATTTTCTTGTTGCTGCTTTCAGACAATAATTCTCAGTTTTGGCCAGACTTTTCGTGTTGGGGGCAATAGATACAGCCTTCACTAACCACTTCATTGTTATCGATCTTTCCCAACTCTAGGAAAGCCGCATGGCAGTAAGAAAGTACAGAAAACAATCTTACGGAAAGGGATAAATTTACCCTTCCCTCCGTTTTCCTACATCCACATCGCTCTCCCAACAATTTTATTCCACGTTCCTCCCCTCCATCACCAACCATAAAACACCCCTTCCCTCTTTAATGACTTCCTTCCTCCCTGTCTCTAATCCCTCAAAATCTGCCCCATCTACTTATCATTCTTCAAGCCTGCGCCACTAACTCGGGGAAGTAGCAGCGGCAGCCCGGAGAGAAAAATATTGTTGGCCTCACGTAGGTATTTCTCATCAACATCGTAATCAACCTGACCCCCTTTCCCACCTACAGATAAGGTCAGGTTCGGCGGAGACACAGTGAAGGAGAATGTACAGAAGTGTGAACTATCAGCAGCATACCAAGTGAAATGACATACACAGTCAACCATACATCACTCAAGTCTCCACAATCTCTGCTCCAATTCACATATCTAACCGTGTGTGTGTGTGTGTGTGTGTGTGTGTGTGTGTGTGTGTGTGTGTGCTTTATGAATGCAGTTAACTTACAATTGTAGTCAGATATTCCGTCCTATACCCTGATAACATTAAACTGTATAAATAACACAGTCCCACACTATCTCGGAACATAATACAGACAGAATTTGACTGCATTGCAACCACTGGGAGCCATGGTTGGGCTTCACTCTTGGGACGTGGTGATGGTGTCATATTTACAAGTTAGAGGCAATAGGGTAGGAAGGATTACCCGGTCTCAGTGGTACACCCGTTAGAGTCAATCCCTTGGCAAGCCCTAGTTACGTGTTTTTTCATATATATCTCCTCCAGCCAGTTCAGCCAGTTTGATCCCCTGTCACTGCCCTAGCCTCTTCAACGTCCATACCTCTTTTCCCTCAAACAGTCATTTATCACAACCATCTACCTTCTTCTAGGCCTGCCACACCTCTTTCCCCCATCAGAGTTGCTTATATATTCACCCGTTGCACCACCTTTTCTTCATTCATTCTCCCCATGTGACCTTATTATCTATACACACTGTCTTCTACCGTGTTTTTGATAAACATCTTTACTCCACACCTTTCACGAATCACATTATCCACTCTAAGCATTCCACACGCATTGCTTATCAGTCCTACTTCCATTCTTATACTTGACTCTTCACGCATATGCCGTAGTAGTCTCATACATAAGTTAATGTGAGCCCTGACATACATTTAAGCAATCTTCTTGCTGCCCACACTTAGATCTCTGCTTCTTATCAAGGATTTCATAGTACCAGCCACTTTTCTTCCATTAGCCAATCTACTTTCCACTTACTTTGTACATTTACCCTTCTTACTACAGCACCAAGGCACTGTACTTGAATTCATGCACCATTTTCTCTCCATTTTCGAGCACGGCACAATGAAGGTCACTTTTCCTCTATATAACCATCTACAGTTGTCTGAACCATGAAATTCTGTTTATTCCTCTGTATTGCCAGATGCCTAATTCCAATATTCTTCTCCTTCTAAGGTTACTGGGGAAAAAAAAATCAAAGGTCCACTATTGCGACATGTAATCACTCCTTGTCAATCGAAGCGCACCCCCCGCCCCCTAAGTAATTTTCCACGAAATGACTTAAATGTCTCAACGGACTATATATTCTAACATTTCATAGCCATCCCTCATGCATCACGAAATTATTGTCTTATCAGAGACAGAGTCGCAGACGCTCAGCCTAGTTAATCAACAAAACATATAAAACTGGAAGAAATTCTTGCAATATGGAATGATTGCGTGGCGGTTTAAGTGTTTTAATTTCCACAAAGAGTTTTATTGACTTGTATCTTCGCGCTTTTTTTTTTTTTTTATGTGTCCGACTCTGGGCATAGGCTTCACAGCCTGCTATCAAGGCCCAGTCGTCCTCCTACAATCTACATGTCACCACTTCGGCGCTTAATACCCACCGTCCATATTGAATACATGCTAGGGCTGTCTCATACAGGACTGGTGTATTGGTATTAGCGGGGTCATTTTTACGACATGTCGGCGGGTCTTCTGGTAGATCAGTAAAGCCTGATTTAATGAAATTCAAATCCTTAAACTGTTCCCTGCACCAGCGAGGATTCGAACCTGGGTCCCAAGGGACCGCAAGCCAACTCTCTACCGATCGAGCTACCGCCTCCCCTTGAGAGGACAAAACTGAAAGCTTCATTAGCCTCTGCTTGTTTATTTATCCACATCCATTTACCAACATAATGATGTGTTAAGGACATCATCATGATGAAACGATTAGCTGGAATTGAATATACATTATATCTTAGTTTTTGAATCACTGATCACGCAAGCACTTCTCCCACCTATTAATCACAATTAACAGTGCGTCTTAGAGGTCTAGAACCGCCAGTGCGCAGTCAAGAGGCAGCTTGCTTTTCTTTATGATTATTTATTTATTTATTTTTTTAAAAATGGCCGTATATCCCTGCTATCACCAACCTCTTTAAAAGGCTCTGCATCTGGGTACAGGGTTTTCCTCCTTTAGAGCAGCTGCCATCCAATACTAACAGTGTACCTCAGGGAGTAGACTGTAGTTGTTTAAAAGAGATGTGCATGTGTGGTAGTCTCAGCCCAGATTTCGTGTATATGTGGTTGTGGTTGTGTTCCCCTGGTGGTGGCGTTATACTGTACCAGGCCATCTATCGGGGTTTTGGCCCTGCACCACTCTCATGGTAGTATCTCACAGGAACGATGGTAACCAGTGACCTATTACCTCTTTGCAAAATACTTGGAAACAAAGTTGGACCGTGTATGCAAATGAAGATACATCACATGCACAGCCTTGTAGGTAGCACAGGGACGATTTGAAATACGAGGCACCAGTAAGTACCACATCTGTTAAGTGCAGGACAGCATTAATTAACCCCTCCAGCAACGTGACGTCTGCTTTCGTGTATTTTTGTCATCAACAGATGATTTCTGTTCAGTTAAGGAGAAGTCCCGAACAGTGAAAGGTTTAGTGGAGGCAAAAATCTAACACTTGCGATTTGAAAATTCTCTCCTAAACTAAATAAAATCGTGCAGAGGTACCAAAAACAATTTTAAAATATCCCCTGACTCAAGAAGCTTAATAATATAGATTAAAGCTCATCATGCTGAACATGTCTGTCTACCTTCCACTAACCCTACAGTTCTTCATGTAAAAACCGGTCTTTCTACCAGTTTTTAACCCGTTCGTTCCAGTGACTTGCACGGGCGGGGTCTAGCCCGTGAGCCTCGGGTGTCGGATCGGTCCGAAGCGTGTGGGGTCCCGGGAGAACCCCTGGGTGTCGAACCGATTCGACAGCACTTTCCCGCTGTTGTTTGAAGCTCCCACCATTTTTGCTTTGTTTTTTGCCTAACATCCCTATGCCCTCCCAAGCTCAGGAGTGGCTGTGACTCTGAGTTGCCAGGTTACCTGTGTACAGTGCTAAGGTGTGGACGATGAGCTGAAATTCCAACTTGTCCGATTTCGTTCCCCCGTCACGCTCGTGCCTGATGCCACCCGCAGAGAGTGACCCTGACGACCCTGCAGCCTATCTTTCATCTCCCTTCCCTTCCTATGAATCAAGGGAGTCATCTGAGTCTGAGGGCGAAGAGGAAGGTAGGAAGGGCGAAAATCAAGAGGGAAATATTTGTCACACGAGCCACATGGAGCTAGGGAGGGCAAAAGTCAAGAGATAAATATTTTATTGGGGGCGTGGGCGAGGCAGCGTATGTTCCACCCTCAATCGTCGTTCCGCCCTGCATCGCCCCTGCCGTGCATTTTCGATTATCATCGGCTCCTAACCTACTAAGCACAGGTGTGTGGGGCTTTGAAAATAGTGTATATAACAGTGTGTGTATGCAGTGTGTGTAAATAGCATGTGTAAATAGAAAAAGAGCCTCAGTAAAATTATGTGAAGTAACGATAAACGAAATAGAAATAAGACTGTCGAAAAGTATAGCCAAGAGAACAGAAATGTAAGGAAGTGTTTTTATATCTGCATTAGCGTATGAAATTAGAGAAGTAAGCTGTATAAGTGAAACTAATCCAAAGAAAATTAGTTATAAACAAAGTTATGGTAAGTGTTATATGTGTTTTTGGTTGATAAGTATTTTATCATGTAAATGCAGCTAAAGTGAAATTTATAGCCCTTTACGTCTCCCCCTCACACACCACTGAGCACAGTGCATCTGCGGAAGTGACAGCGGCGGGGAAACGATTGACTAGCCTGCACGTCACAGCCAGGGACGTGAACATGCCTCGGGACACGGCCTTCGCCACCAAAAGTTCCCCCTATTCATCACCTCATTCCTCAACACCAGAACCTGCACTTCAGGGGTTATTTGCAGTGGAAAGACGAAGGATTGGTGAGTCTTTCGGTTGTTTATTTGAAGCTCTAGGTATAATATTAACTGAGATATGGCATCTTCAAAAAAAAAAAAGAAAACAAAAAATTTCACTCGCGTGTGAGCGCATGTAGAGTCAAAATATAGCCTAGGTTTAAGGGCTATAAAAGCCTTTGTCACTGCATGACTGGGCTACTATGTTACTGAAAGGACCAATTTTCTTACATCAGTTAGCCCGGCGCCCACCACCACACACAAACTTATGCTTTCATACCGTTCGACTCATTTTCTGTCCTACGGTTAGGTAAATTTGGACATCTTGTGAATTTGGTGTTTATCCTTTAGAAGGAGTTGAAATATGATGAATTAGTTTTGCAAGGGGGTCGACGCCCCTCAGCTTTGCTCTGGCATGCGTGATTTTCAAGATACGGTATTTAGGTTTTCTAAGATGTCAGCTTGGTTTTGGTAGGCTTTGGTCAGAGATGGTAAGCTTAAATGGAAATGAGTTTGAATTATGAGAGGAAAGATCTGTCACCAATTTTACTGGTAGATCTTGGTGGAAAAATTTTATGATGGAATAAGTGCTACATACATACATTAATATACAGAGAGGGCGATGGATGGATGGATGTTCAGTGAATGGGTGGAAGAATACATAGATAGATGGATATGTGGGTAGTGGTAAAAACAGGCAAATGGGTGTTTGGATAGATAGATAAATAAGTAGATTAAACTGATGGATGGATGAATCAATATTCTGATAAATGCAAGGATACGAGTATGTTGGTAATGACGGCGTCCAGCATCTCTATAGTGCATGGTGGGGAGGTGCCGAGGACTGCCAGAATGGACGTTCTCTAACTGTGATCCTAAACTAAGGCCCGTATTCTCGTCGGGTAAGAAGACTGTTTAGCACCTCTTCTTTGCCGATTTATTTTCCTAGCTACGCACTAATATCCTCTGTTTTGTTTCTTATATCTTTCCAGTATCGACATACATTGCACGAATAACACACAAGAATATTTTAACGAAGCAGATACTGAAGTAAGCCGGTAAGCAAGAGTTGTTAGTAACGCCGCCTGACCGCACGACAGTACCACCCTAGGACTTTGCCGGGCACTCGTGTTTTAATATTATCCCTTTCTTGGAGGACCCGGCAGGAAGCAACGTTGATGTTCTAGTCCATTTAATTCTTGCAACCTCCAAACGATTTTATTCAAGGTAAGGGAAGATTTTTTGTATTAGGGAAGGGGTTAACGAAGGCCAGATTAACTCCTCCAGTTGAAAGTCTCTCAAAAGTTGAATATAACCGTTTGGAGGCAGTAGAAATACAATAATAGTGATAATAATAATAGCAACAATAATAATAATAATATAATGATAACAACAACAACAACAACAACAACAACAACAACAACAACAACAACAATAATAATAATAATAATGATAATAATAATAATAATAATAATAATAATAATAATAATAATAGTAATAATAATAATAATAATAATAATAATAATTTAACGTCCTCAGATTAAAGGTGTTAAACTTTCACCCAACCCCACAAGCCCTTCCTCCATAACATTTTGAACCATTTCACTGTACGTGTTGGTGTCCCGTCGCCGCTCCCACCAGATGTTATTCAGCTTTTTAGAGAAATTTCGCACTGGGTGAGTCAGATATAGCCATCACTAGCTCCATCGGGGGTCTGTCGTAAGGTAAATAAACTCGACTGGTGGATGCAAGAATAAAGTAAGGAGGTACGCTATCGAACTGAAAGGTTAATGTCTTCAATCACAGGACTATTTTTTGTTTTTCAGTACTGGGCAACCATTATACTCTTTCTATTCTAACTTGGCCTAAAATTGCCATATCTCCATCTTGAATGTTGAGTTGAAACAATAGATTAACAGTAGAGTATGTCCCTAGTCAAGAAGTGCTGTGAAAAGGATGCAGCGCTGTAGTATTGGCCTTTTGTTACTGATCTATGTACTTTAAGCTGCAAAAGGACGAACATCTGGGCCAGGTTAAGGTAAAAAGGAATATACGATTTTATTCAGCTGTCGAGAGATCTGTAGCGAAGGGGTCACCAGTTCGAAATGGAAAATTCTCCTCGACGTGAATAAAATCGTCAGAAGGAAGGAGAATAAACTGAGAAATACGACATGGAAGGGAAGTCTTTAAACTTTTGCCTCATCCCCACCAGGCCTCCCTCCATAAGATCTTTAACGCCCCACACATCCTCCACACCCTCATAACTCCTACCAACTCCCAGCCAACTCTCTCCCCCTTTCCCTTTCCTCCCCTCCTCTTCACCCCTCTCCCCAACCTCCGCTCTGCTCCAGCTCTTTCCTCTCTACCTCCTTCAGTCTTCACCCCTTTTCCCTCTCACTTCAGCCTTCCCCTCCCTTCAAACTCCCTTTTCCTCCTCTCTTCCAATTTTCTCTCCTTCCTTTCCCTTTCAACTTTAGTCTCTTTCCCCTCTCCCCCCTTTACCTCATCTCACCTCACCTCGCTTCCCTTCCCTTCCCTTCCCTTCCCTTCCCTTCCCTTCTCTCCTTCTTTCTCGTCCAGCTCTCTTCTCCCTTCACTTCTCCTTTAGCTCTTGCCTTCCTCTGTCCCCTTCCCTCCAACTCTTACTTTCCTTCCTGTATCCTCTAAACTATATAGCAGCAACCCCTCCACCCAGCCCCACACATTCTCCTCTCTCTCTCTCTCTCTCTCTCTCTCTCTCTCTCTCTCTCTCTCTCAACCTTTTAATCTTTCCCACTTCCCTCTCCAGTTCCCTCTCCTCACTCAAGCCACAGTCTCCAGTCTCAAGCCTCGAACCCCTCCAGTCCAGACAGCCTCCCATAAGCTAAATAAAATAGTCTGGAAATGTCACTGTACTGGAGGTCTCTTCAGTTGGACGACATTTTTTTTTTTTTTACCTCCAGACGATTTTATTCAGCTTTAGAGAGACTTTATAGGCTGGAGGGTTTTATATATAGGTTTTACTGATCCCTTCACTACACAAGATCTCCCTAAGCTGAATTACGTAATCAGGAGACAAAGAGAATAAAATCGCTTGGTGTGAGCTGAAGGAGAATATTATAAAGTATCGACAGTGTTAATGGCTACAGCTATAACTCTCGGGCTTCCATAACTCACGTTCAGCTGTGTATAATCGTCTGGAGTCAAATACTAGAGAAGGAGGGGCTCTGAGAGGGTTAATCATCACTCCTCCCCTCTTCCTCACTATCCAGCCCCATCCCTGCCCCTAGCCTGCCTTAATAACCCTTACCCTTCACACCTCAACCTGTCCACCGTTACCTCGTCTCCTTCCCAAATTACGCTCCTTCACCTTCATCCCCCCCTCCCCTCCTCCTCCTCCTTCTCCTAACTTATCCTCTCTCTCCCTTTCCTTAACTTCTTCCTGCTCCTCCGCCTACTCCTTCACCGCCACCACCCTATTTTCCTTATAGTTCCTCAGTTCTCCCTCTTTATTTACTTCTCAATCTTCTCTTTCTCTTTTTCCTCTAATCTCTCTCCTCCCCCTTCCCTTTCTTGCCTCTCTCCTTTACCCCCTTATCCTCCTCCTCCTCCTGTTAATTCCCCTCTCCCTCTCCTCCTCATTACTTTCTCTTTTCCGTCCTCTTCACCCTCTAATTCATCCCCTCTCCCTTTTCGTTTACCTATCCTTCACCTTCCCCTTTTGCCCCCTTTCTCCTTTTAGTTCTCTTTTTCCCCTCCTCCTCTTCTTCCTCTTCTCCATCAAAATCCCCTCCTCCTCCTTTTTATTTAACTCTCTTCCCTACCCTCTTTTATCTCCCCCTCTCCTCTCAGTCCCCCCCCTCCTCTTCTCTCCACTCTCTCTTCCATTTTTCTGCACAGCTCACTGCCGGAGGGTCAGAAGGGCTAGGAAACTTCTCACTGTTTTATCGTATTCGTTTACTTCAGTGGAAGGAGTGACTCTTTGTTTACATTACCCTACTGAGACCGGCGATGTCTGTTTTATTTTATTCTTGCCATGTCATGACGATTTTATTCAGCTTTCGATAGACGTTTCGAATTTGGTCATATGTTAGTTTCTATAAACCCCTTCAGTAAGAGAGGTTTTTCTTAAACTGAATTAAATCGTCAGGTAATACAGAGAATAACTTAAAACTAAAAAGCGCTCAGAGAGCGCATACCTCCGTCAGTGCCATTGCAAAGGATTCAGATTCAGATCCGTGGATATAGGAGCCGGATCCTAATCTGGATCCGCCCCAAAATTTTAATAAATTCTTTCTTGGTTCATGGTCCATCCGGATCTGGATCCGGCCCAAAATTTAATCATTTCTTCCTTGCCCATGGCCCACCTTTCCGCAAAATTTCATCAAAATCCGTTCATAACTTTTTAAGCAATCCTGCTAACGGACAGACACACACACACAAACAAGCCGACAAACAAACAAACCACGCGGGTAAAACATCACCCGGGTTCAAGGGGTTAAGGCCAGACCACCTCGCTGGGACTGGCAGGTCTGTGTGA